>JAWNNB010000909.1:0-175912 GCA_035043285.1 Drosophila subsilvestris | reverse complement strand
TTCAGCTGTAGGGGCTTCGCTCGTCAGATCCCAAAATCCCAAGTCGAAAGAAAGTCCAATGGTTTTTCGTGTATATATGTAAAGTTGGTTTTATTCAGGGTGAATAGGGCGCGTGCGGAACCGTCTCGCTTTGGATGTATGGCGTAAGTAAAGTTTGGATGCGCTCAAGCTGCCGAGGGCTGTCGGCAGCGAGAGCGGGAGCGTGGGCGGGAGCGCGATCGTGGTGAGATGCGCGTCGCCGGGGGGAATAATGCTCTCGTGTATGAGGGCGAGAGCAAGGGCAGCCGCTTGCGTAGCTGGAATGCTAACATCAAAGAGTGGCTGGAATGCCCACAGAGCGGCTGCCCCGCCAACGCCGTCCCCACTCTGAACACATAGCGCGAGAGAGAAGTCGGAGAACCAACTTCTTGAAATTTTTTATATCGTCTTGATTTTAAGTTTTTTAGACTGGATAACTCTTTGGTAAACCAAGGAGGCTTCCCAGATCTAATCGGACAAGAAAGTGAGACACAAGAATCAAAAAGTGTATCGAGTACATTGTAAAATATGTTTGTGCCTTTCATAACGTCAGTGCACACGTACAGAGCGGACCAATCAAAATCCCTAATGAGGTTATTAAGCTTAGTAAACTCGGCTTTGCGAAAGCAACGGACACGTTCAGACAGCCTACCCGTTCGATCCAATACAGTAGGCCCAATATCAACCGACACTTCGAATGTAGGATGGTAGGAGTCTTTTAAGCGGACAAGTGATGCTCGTATATTAAGGTATCCGAGGAAGGTGGAATATACGAGCAAGTAATGAAAATGGAAAAGCCTGGGAGAATCAGTTTTACGCACAGGAATTCCAGGTCTTGTTGAGCCTGGACTATGAAATGTTCCGACGTAAAGATTGAGTCCACTGCAATGAGGACCCCTCCTCCACGTCGAGACGAACGGTCATTTCTAAAAATTGTGTACCGACCTGCCAAAACTTCGGAACTAAGGATGTCCGGCTTTAGCCAGGTCTCGGTAAACACAATAACGTGGGACGAGAATGCGAGACTCTCAAGAAAAAGAGTG
Organism: Drosophila subsilvestris; assembly: GCA_035043285.1. NCBI lineage: Eukaryota > Metazoa > Arthropoda > Insecta > Diptera > Drosophilidae > Drosophila > Drosophila subsilvestris. Next base: position 174,851 of record JAWNNB010000909.1, on the reverse strand, counting down.
CTGAGCTTACTACGCAAGCCTCTAGCATTCTGGTAGGTAACTAAAAGAGAGGAAGTTAATTTTTTGGATGGGTAGTAGTAGAAGTAGAGCGGGAAGATGAGGGTGGAGATAGAGATGGCGCACTGGTCTGAGCACTAGGAAGAGTTATGGGGGCCTATTCTTCTTCTTAGCCTTGTATTCTTTCATCACCAAATGCTCCGGCCAAAAGTTGGCAGAGCAAATGGTGGCGAAATGAGTCGAGGAGACGCTTATTTTGAAGGAAGCTATCTCCCTGGCATAAGAGAAATTAAACTTCTCCACCTTTAAGCCATCGGCTTTTATTTTGCTTTGAATAAAAGCAGTTACATCGTTAGATGTAAGGTCAGGGGCAAGCCGCGATACAAAAACTCCCACCAGCGGTTTTGAAACCACAGGTCTGGGACCTGTGATGGCAATATCCGGTGGTGCGGGACGTCTATTAGCTGGTGGGGGCGAGACTGATGGGATAGTTATGGAGTTGGGTTCGGACTCGACAGACACGGACGCTACAGACATATCTACCTGCATACTCTCCGAAGTGATGCATTCGGGTCCCGAATCTGCTTCACCAGCAGCGATCGTTGCCCTTGTCAGTGCACGGAGTGGTCGGAGTTAGTTTTTCGGATGCCGGCGGACGAGAGGCAGTCGGCACTTGCAAGTCCACTTGTGGAGTGGACTTCTTGCGCCTCGGAGACTCAGCCAGCAGCTGCAAACTGCTGAACTGAGTGCTTTTTAAAGCCCACGATCAGCTCTTTGAAGCCACTCCGCGTCTGCCTCATGAACGATCGCATGTCGTTTTCTACAGCACGGCATTCCTCAAAACTATAGTGCAGGCCATTGTTTTGGGAAATGGCATCTCCTACACGGAGCAAAATCCATGTTGATGTCTTTTAATTTTTTTTATCGAGAAAAAAAAGTTTAAAACATATAGCAATCAGACCAATGTGCACGGTAAATGCTTAAAGCTATGCTTAAAGCAAAAACGGAAAAAACTGAGAGGAGGGAGGAGGGTTGCAGCAACAGCTTATAACTGAGAGCGCAACGAAACAGAAAGAGCGAGAGAGAAAGAACAGTTATTGGGATTTAGGTGATAGAAAGAGAGTGATAGAACTACGACAAAGAGCGGCTAAAATGTAATGAGAGTACTTACGAAAAGCAACAACACAAACACACGATTAACCGACGCACAAAAATTAATTAAATAAGTTGTGTTTTTACACAATTATAAGGCATGCACCCGCGGTTAAAGATTGAGTTTAAATAAGAGATAGTAAGGGAGTTAATTTGAAATTAATTTTAGAATAAAACACCGGCTGTTTAAGCAAAATAAAAGGAAAATGCGGAGCGCAAAAAAAACACGTCTGGTCACTACGAAAGAGAACGAACGATCATGGATCGGGAATGATAACACTTTCCGACACGATTTTTTCTCAAGGAAGAAACCAAATTTTTCATATACATTTGGGTAGCGCTTCTTTTTTTCACATAACGTCTGGTTGTGAATAACATTTCTATTCTGGAAAGATAATTAAAACAACTAGAAGTAAAGCCCAAAGACTTTGTGATTTCAGCTTACCGTTTTGGAAATATTAAGCATTTAAATGCAAAAATTATGATTTTTGTGCAGTATTTTTTACAAAATTTTTATTTTAAAAACTCAGGAAAAGTCGAAAAATAATTCTTTAATTCTTTAAACCATAATCCTTTAAAAAAATGTAAGCCCCATATCTATCAGAAAAAGTCGGATTGGATCCTTGAGGAAAAAAAGTTTGATTTTACCGTTTACTGGATTTATCATTTTAATGTTGAAATTATAGCCATCTTCGCCGCTCCAAAACAATATGGGATATTGTAGTCCATCATAACAGCAATGAGTCTCGGATACACGTTCAAGTTGCTCATTTCTACGATGAACCACAATATAACGATTATTAAATTGCTCACAAACTATGAATATTGCCACTTCTTTAACTGTTTGTGCATTGAAACGCCTTGCATGTTCGCCAACCGGTGTTTTATCAGCTCGATTAACAATTTTATGATCGTCCGATGGTATTCTATCAAGCGACGTTTTGTATAACTGAACCAATTAGTTGTGCTCATGGAACATATCTTGCAAATCGAAAATAATAATCTCCGCGTGTTGGTAGTAATGGCACACCGACGATCAGCTTCGTCTTCCGCGTTCCCGATACAATATAATTGCAAAAATTGGTGGTCTGCGTGGTCGAAAGGTAACAAAGAGCCATCTCGATGGTATATTTGACCTTGAATCTAAATAAAATAAGAATGAGATCAAAAGTTAAATTTGCATAAACAAAACTAATTTATTACATTGAACGTTGATATTGATATTGGCTCCAAAAGATGTCATTTGAAAAGTCGAATTATACTTTCGTATATTGTTAAAAAAATGATTCGATTTAGGTGTCAATCCAGTAAGTAATGTGCTCAATGGTTGTTGTTATATATTAGCAACATAAGTATTATTTCATCATCCATTGAAAAGTATTCACATACACACTAACACTACCTCCCCAGAATTTATGTATGCCCAGAGAGCGCTTGAGAGAGTAATAAAGTCAGTTCGATTCTAGTTCTCACCCTGAACACTACGTTTTCTCCATACCAAAACACAACATTTTGGCGACGAGGATAAAAAAAAGCCGCAAAATGATTATTTTCCGTATTTTGTGTCGATAGTCTAATATTCTTGATTAGAGATCAAACGAATAAAAAACAACAATGGATAGAAATTGCACAGACATAAGTGCATTGTTGGCTCAACAGCAACAATTTGCAGAAAAGTTAATGCAACAGCAACAACAATGGATGGAAGCCTTGGTCGCACAAAACAATGGTGTTAATAAATCAGCAGAATTAACAGCTTGTCCGCCGTTCCCAAGTTTTAATAAGGATCAACAAAATTGGGAGACGTATTTACAACCAATCTCGCTGCATTTCGCCGCGTATTCCGTTACCTCCGTCGAGAAACAAAAATCATATCTTCTATCGTCGGTAGGCTCAAAAGTTTTTGAACTTGTAAAAAATCTGTTTGGTAGCGAACATTTGGACCAGCAGTCATATACACAAATCACAGACAAATTATCGGAGCACTTCAAACAGAAGCGTCACATTGTTGCTGCTCGATATGAATTTTTTAAACGTCAGATGCGGGACTCACAATCACATAAGGAATGGGTAGCCGATCTACGTAGTATAGCTCGTGACTGTCAGTTTGCTTGCAACGCCAATGGGTGTACATACAATTATGTTGACGAAATGATACGCGATCAAATAATTGTACACACGCCATTCGAGGCCATACGAACAGCCGCGTCAGTCGTGTCAAGCCTGGTGAACTTGGATGGAAATAAAAATTTAATCGACCTGCAAATCTTTAACGAAATCATTTCTTTCCAAATGGATTCTGACGCAACTGTGTCTGTTATGAATTTGAAAACATACAAAAAACTCAAAAGTCCAAAGCTGCAGAAGTGTGACCGCATTTTGCATGCGTTTGGTCAACAACAAATCCCAGTGCTGGGTGAAGTGCACACTGTGGCAAAGTGTGGCAATAAATTGGCAAATGTTGTCATAATCGTGACAAATGTAGAAAACTCAAACAATCTGTTCGGAATGGATTTGTTTCAGACATTCAATTTCGAAATTCAAAAAATTTCAAATGTGAGTCTAGCGCAGGATTCTCAAATGACTGATCTTTGTAACAAGTACAAAGAAGTATTTGAACCGGCTATCGGTACAATAAAAAACTTTAAGGCAAGCATCTACTTAAAGCAAAATTTCGTGCCGAAATTCTGCAAAAGCAGACCAATTCCATTTGCTCAAGTGGAAAAGTTCAAGGAGGAAGTTAAGCGTCTCACAGATGCCGGTATTTGGAAAGCAGTTAAATTCAGCAACTGGGCATCACCAATAGTACTAGCACCCAAGCCGGGTGGAGCACTACGGATCTGTGGCGACTTTAAACAAGGTGTTAATTCACAATTGGACATCGAGCAATATCCACTGCCAACACGTGAGTCTTTATTTCATACGATCCGTCACGGCACCCATTTCTCCAAAATCGACTTGAAAGACGCATATCTTCAAATGACGTTAGATGATGCGGCAAAAGAACTTATGGTCGTCAGCACGCCATTGGGTCTCTTCCAATACCAACGTTTACCATATGGAATAGCGAGTGCTCCAGCTATATTCCAGCGTCATCTTGAATAACTTCTGAGTGGCATAGAAGGTTGTGGAAATTACCTAGACGACATAATCATCTCAGATCCAACAGTTGAGCAGCACCTTGAACGCCTCGAACAAGTTTTACGCCTTCTACGGGAGAATGGCATTAAATGTAAGAGGGAGAAATGTTTCTTCTTGAGAGAAGAAATTGAGTATCTCGGAAAAAGAGTAAGCATCAAGGGCATCCTTCCGGATACCTCGGGACTAGAAGCTGTCAAGCAATTGAAACCCCCCATTAATCTACAGCAGCTGGATGCTTTCATGGAAAAAGTTAACTACTACTGCAATTTCACCTCAGCTAGCGTCTCCGCTCAATCAGCTTCGAAGGAAGAACGTATTCTTCAAATTCGGTCCGAGTCAGCAGCAGGCTTTTACAGCTTTAAAAGCACAAATTTTCAACGCTACAAAACTAGCACATTTTAACGAGCATCTACCGCTTGTTCTAGCCAACGATGCATCTTCATATGGCATTGGTGCGGTCTTGTTACACACTCAAGCAGATGGTAAAAAAAGGCCAATAGCATTTGCATCTAAAACCTTAGACTTCCACCAGGTTCGATACAGCCAAATAGAAAAGGAAGCACTTTCGATTGTATTTGGGGTAAAGAAATTTCATCAGTACCTTTACGGCAGAAAGTTTATTCTCATTACTGATCACAAGCCATTGGTAACGATATTCAACTCAAGTAAGCATCTGCCTACGATGACTTCGAACAGGCTTCAACGTTGGGCTATAATCTTGATGGCATACAACTTTGAAATAAGGTATCGCAGCACCACAGCTCATGGAAATGCAGACGCACCCTCACGTCTTCTTATCAGCTCGGATGAAAAGTTTGACACAGAAGAGGCATGCTACAATGTCGTCGAGATGTCATGTCCAATAATTGCCGACATAATCTTGCAACATCTTCAAAGCGACCGTACGCTAAAGAAGGTCTATCAATTCGTATCTACTGGTTGGCCAGAACAACAGCAGAATCTCGAAATATTGCCATATTATAATCGTAGATTCGCCCTGACGATTAACAACAAGCTACTATGTCTCCATTCTGACGTAAATAGAATCATCATTCCTCAAACACTACGGAATAAGATTGTAAATATCCTCCTCGAGGGTCATTGGAGAATAGTACGCATGAAACAACTGGCACGACAACACGTGTGGTGGCCAGGTATCGACGATGAGATCGCAACAATTGCAAAGGATTGTAGTAGAGTTGGGTTGCTCATGAGTGAGTGAACAAAAAAGAGCTGTTCACTTCAGTGAGTGAACTGAACATGTTCACTAATTTTTTGTTCAGTCGCTCACTTGCTCACTTGTTCACTCAGTTGTTCACTTGCTCACTTGTTCACTCAGTTGCTCACTGTTCAGTTGTTCACTGTTCAGTTGTTCACTGTTCAGTTGTTCACATAGTTGTTCAGTTGTTCACTCAGTTGTTCACTGTTCAGTTTTTCACTCAGTTGTTCAGTTGTTCACTTGTTCACTGTTCAGTTGTTCACTTGTTCACTCAGTTGCTCATATTCAAAAAAATTAATAAACAACTCTTTTTTGTCTTCTTTTTACTTTATAAAATATTTTTACTTTTATCTATTTTTATCCGATATTCTATAATTGGGTGGGGGTATTGCTTGAAATTCTTATACATATGTGCATCTTTATGTATGTATTTATTTTTGTGGTACATTCGAAATACATATATAAAGATGCACATATGTATAAGAATTTCAAGCAATACCCCACCCAATTATAGAATATCGGATAAAAATAGATAAAAGTAGAAATATTTTATAAAGTAAAACGAAGACAAAAAAGAGTTGTTTTTTCATATTTTTGAATATGAGCAACTGAGTGAACAAGTGAACAACTGAGTGAACAACTGAACAGTGAACAACTGAGTGAACAAGTGAACAACTGAACAACTGAGTGAACAACTGAACAGTGAACAACTGAGTGAACAACTGAACAGTGAACAACTGAGTGAACAAGTGAACAACTGAACAAGTGAGTGAACAACTGAACAGTGAGCAACTGAGTGAACAAGTGAGCAAGTGAAAAACTGAGCAAAGTGAGTGAGTTTGTTCACTCACTTAAAAGTGAGCAACTGAGCTTGTTCATTAAAGTGAACACTCTTTACCCAACTCTAAATTGTAGCGTTTGCAAGATAGGCAATCCATCCCCAGTAAAGGAATTCCAGAGCTGGCCAAAAACGACATGCGCCTGGGAAAGAATACACATCGACTTTGCCGGACCTATATTTGACTCCATGTGGTTAATTTGCGTCGATGCACATTCTCAGTTTCCGTTCGTAGTACAAATGAAATCGACAACAACAGAAAACACTATATCCGGACTTACAGCCATTTTGCCATTGAGGGTTATCCTAAAACTTTAGTCAGTGATAACTTACATCCGACTCGTTTAATCAGTTCTGTCAGTTTCATCCAGCATCAAGCACCCCGACTCAATTTGAAACCATTTGTTCCGCCAAGTTTTGGCCGGAGCATTTGGTGGTCAAAGAGTTTAAAGCGAAGAAGAAGAATAGGCCCCCCATAACTCTTCCAAGTGTTCAGACCAGTGCTCCATCTCTATCTCCACCGTCATCTTCTTGTAGTTACCTACCAGAATGCTAGAGGCTTGCGTAGTAAGCTCAGCACTCTTTTTCTTGAGAGTCTCGCATTCTCGTCCCACGTTATTGTGTTTACCGAGACCTGGCTAAAGCCGGACATCCTTAGTTCCGAAGTTTTGGCAGGTCGGTACACAATTTTTAGAAATGACCGTTCATCTCGACGTGGAGGAGGGGTCCTCATTGCAGTGGACTCAATCTTTACGTCGGAACATTTCATAGTCCAGGCTCAACAAGACCTGGAATTCCTGTGCGTAAAACTGATTCTCCCAGGCTTTTCCATTTTCATTACTTGCTCGTATATTCCACCTTCCTCGGATACCATAATATACGAGCTATCAGATAAAGAACATATGATAGTTCTTGGCGATTTCAATTGGCCAGGTACTGCCCATGTCACGACATGACTTTATTGACGGCTTGTTGGACCTATCCCTGTCTCAAGTCAACCATGTGAAAAATTCCTTGGGTCGATTGCTTCATCTGTGCTTTGTCTCAGATCCGACCATAGCGTTGCTAACCCGAGCCCTTCCGCTCACTATACCTGAAGACTCCTACCATCCTACATTCGAAGTGTCGGTTGATATTGGGCCTACTGTATTGGATCGAACGGGTAGGCTGTCTAGGCGCTCTGCACTTGTGCACTGAAAGGCACAATGTACAATGTACTCGATACACTTTTTGATTCTTGTGTCCCACTTTCTTGTCCGGTTAGATCTGGGAAGCCTCCGGCAATCGCCGATCTTTTTGCCCAATTTTTCCAAACAACCTATTCCCATGACAGCTACTCTGGTCGCTACTCGATACACTTTTTGATTTTACAATGTACTCGATACACTTTTTGATTCTTGTGTCCCACTTTCTTGTCCGGTTAGATCTGGGAAGCCTCCGGCAATCGCCGATCTTTTTGCCCAATTTTTCCAAACAACCTATTCCCATGACAGCTACTCTGGTCAGCCGTATCCATACAGTTTACCAAGGTCGAATGGCATTTTCAGCCCCTTGTTAAATGAAAGTTCACTGCTTCATGATCTTCGACTAGTTAAGCCGGTGTTTTCACCAGGTCCTGACGGAGTTCCCGGCTGTGTACTCAGGTACTGTGCCGACGCTCTGTGTGGACCCCTGCTTAAACTATTCACCCTATCCATTAATTCTTCATGCTTCCCCCGATCTGGAAGGAATCTTTTATTATTCCTCTCCATAAGAAAGGTAGCAAGTCTGATGCTAATAATTATAGGGGTATATCTAAGTTATCCGCTATTCCTAAAATATTTGAAAACTCTGTGTCCATTACAAGGACATTTCATTTCACTCTGCTTGCAATCCGATCTCAATAGATTTCAGTCATGGTGTTGTGCAAATATGTTACACCTAAATGCCTCGAAATGCAAAGTTATGACATTTCATCGATCCAGCCCCATGTTGGCTCCTTACACCCTCTGTGGTGGTTCTCTTGGGAGAATTACATTGGTTGATGATCTTGGTGTTAAACTAGACCCCAAGTTAAAGTTTTCTGAACACATTTCCACCATGGTAAATAAGGCCATGGGCATGCTTGGTTTTATAAAAAGGTGGTCAAAGGAGTTTGACGATCCCTACATAACGAAGACTCTCTATATCTCGCTTGTTCGTCCGATTTTAGAGTACGGCTCTTGTGTATGGTGCCCCCAATTCAAAGTACCCCAGGACCGTATAGAATCAGTCCAGAAAAACTTTTTGCTCTGCGTGGCCTCAACTGGGATGCAGATGTGAGACTGCCATCTCATCCTCGTAGATTGCTTTTAATAAACCTTCCAACCTTAGTTAGTCGTAGAAAAATGCTTGGTGTGATTTTTATGCACAACCTGATCAAGGGTGACGTAGATAGCCCTGACTTGTTGAGCCGCATAAACTTTACGATTCCTGTTAGATCTACTAGAAACTTTACTCCTTTGTTCCTTCCACTTTGTAGATCAAATTATTCCTTTAGGGCAGGGCTCGGCACACACACTCTGACATGTTTTTTTAGTGCGCTTGTGTGAGTAAACAAACCCGAAGAGGCCTGCCGCAGCTGCGGCTGCACTGCAACAAACGATTTATAGCAAAAGTTGAACTGTTGCGGGTGAAAGAAAAGTTGAAATTAAATAAAATAAAAATGTTACGTATTGAAATTTAATTCCTTTTAAAACTGGAGAAAAATTCTAGGCGCGCATTAATTGTTTTCCCATATTACGTTGAACATGTTTTTGCGCAGTGTAAAATCAAAAAGATGCGTAGCGTGGTCTTCCATTGCCGACGGCCAAACACAACTCATCTCATTGTTGTTCTCGCTTTGGGTATCAAGCTCGACCGCAAGAGCCGAAGTCGCATTGCCGAAGACACACGAAGGCTTGTTGCGTTTTGACACTGTACGTATGCCGGCAGCGACGTGGCAGCGCCTTTTCCTATGTTTTTAAGATAGGGCCGTGCCGAGCCCTGCTTTAGGGTCTTTTGCTCGGACTATAATTCTCTCTACCTTATAATATCCACTACTAATTCCCTTCCTCTTCTTAAATCACTAATATTAACATACCTTTCCCGTAATTAGTACTATTTCTTAGCTATCTTTGCATGTTTAGCTCTAATTTTCCTCGAATATTAGTCTAACCTCTATCTTTCCTGCATGTTCGCGATCGGTTCGGTAACACGCGTCGCGCGTCATGCGGCAGCGCCCCCGGTCGGTTGGGCGGGAGGAAGGGCTGCGATTTTAGCCTGGGTTCCGCGCGTAACAGGCTTCGGCTTGGTGTCGCATGGGCCACTTGATGGTGCAGTCATTGCATATCAACGTCCAGACAAAAAAAAATGGACTTGCTGAGCGCTTTGTCCAAACATTCAAAACGTCCGTCAGCAAAAATATAAAGGATGTATATCGAGTCAACACAGCCGTAACAAAGTACTTCAGCTCGTATCGTTTCACACCTAACTCTGAAGGAAAAACACCTGCAGAACTTCTTCATGGTCGTCCGGTTCAAACGATCTTAAGTCAACTATTCGAGAAGAGATCTGAAAGCAAGCAGACGCAGCAAACAAAGTATTCTCCAAATCAGAAAATTTTTGCCAGAAACTATGCAAGGTGAGAAAAGTGGATAAAACCTATCATCGATCGGCCTATAGGTCGTATGTTATTTATCCTTCGTTTATCCACAGGTTTCATCAAGCGCCACATCAACCAGATAAAAACCAAGAGCTGACCCTGATGACTGCAGCTTCAGCTACAACGAGGACAACAATAAGTTTTGAAGTCTCAAGTTCGCCCGCAACTCCGACGACACTAACCCAAGAAGAAGAACCGTCATCCGATCCAGTACAGAGTTCTCAATCTATTGCTGGCTCCAACGAATGGCCTGCAGCATCTACACAAAACGTTCTACAACAACCCCAACAACGCCGTTCGGGTATCCCCATCCATAGCAGCACTAGCCAACGCAGAGTCCCCAGCCGCTACTCACCTTAGCATTAAAGGAAACGTACAATTCATTAACAAACCGTAATTTAAGGGGAGAGATGCGTTATATATTAGCAACATAAGTTTTATTTCATCATCCATTGAAATGTATTCACATACACACTAACACTACCTCACCCGAATGTATGTATGCTCAGAGAGCGCTTGAGACAGTAATAAAGTCAGTTTGATTCTAGTTCTCACCCTGAACACTACGTTTTCTCCGAAACACAACAGTTGTGGTGGCAAATTAACTTTACCACTCGCACAGCACATCCCATTTGCTTCACCTTTAAATTTATATACCTAACAATGGCGACAACAATCGTTCATTGGACCAATTATAATCTGCCTATGAGAAGCGTAATCGCTAACACTATTGTACGCAAACGCAACACCTTGTAAATTTTGTATATCACGACGTTCATTTGCAGTTGTTGTTGCATCATTGTTCCGATGATTTGAACGGTACCTTGCTGTGCGTAGACGATTATTTTCATTGCGATGTGTAATGTCTTGGCTACTTTCACGGCTCCTCGAAGCCACAACTTGTGACGCATTTCGCGTTCGCCGGCACAAATTTGATTGGTTGTTTTAAAACGCACACATTTTCAAAAGAAACAAATATACTTACACAAATTGCAATTTTTTCAGAAAACATTTTCCCACACAAAAAGGTACAGAATAACACAAAATTAAATGAAATAGTCGTTCAAACACACATTTCTAGACCAAATTTTAAATTTTGTTTTGATTAATCTTTAATTTTTGAGGACCCTATTAAAAGAAAAGTACAACTTTTGTATAGAAACAAAGCCACATACTCTGGCTATCATTTAAAAAAACCCGCCTCCAATTTGGAGCACGTGTTGCGGCGAAATGAAATGAAATGAAATGAAATGGGCGTTCAAACACACTTTTTTGACCAAATTTGAGATAATTTTTTATTCATTTAGAATTCTTGACGAACCTATTTATTGAAATAATGCAAACCAGGCCACATTCTCTGGCTATCATTTAAAAAAAACCGCATGCAATTTGATGCACGCGTTTAGGACACGATTTTTTCTACAAATTTATAATATAGATAACATAATGTTGAGCGTAAGATCAACTGGACCTCAAAAGTTTAAATAGAAAGTTTGACAGTTTTCCTAAAGAAAAATTATAAGTTTTAACTGCAATTTTGTACTTTTTAACATATTTTCGAAGATCTTTTGTCACTCAGATGGTTGAACCATTAAGACAAGTCATCAGTCTGTTTTGGTGTCGAAAAGCATTGATCATTCGTGCGCAAAGCGATGCAGATAGCTGCGGTAGAAGCCTGCGGTAGAAGCTAAGTCACTGGATCCACTAAGACTAAGTATAGATAAAGTTTGTCTTCTCTCATTTTTCTCTCTTTGGGCTTAGTAATCGGTAGTAGTAGTGTCCACTTCTGAAATACCAACCATACATCGTGAAGAGTCAAAACCGGCTAGAGAGATCACTAAAATAAACCGGCAATCCCAAGTGTCTCTGTTAGGCAAGCCAAGTGCAAACTATTCCCATTAGTCGTGAAATCAAAATGAATGGACAACAATATGACTGAAGACACCAATGGAGACAGGACTCGAAGGGCTCAGAGTAACAGTAGACCGTTTGGTCTACACTATCGTGATCGTTCTCCTGGAAATCTGATTTCTTGGGACGTGCATCTCCTGGCCATAATTTACCAAAGTATTGGACTAGGTTTGGGAAGCTCAAGATTTTTTCGTTGTTACAGCCCACTGCCACTAACCATACAGTATATCAGAGAGGCCGGCAGCGTCGTATGCACTGTGCCTAGGAGAAAATTTCGGGCAGTGCAGTCGGCACACGTACAGAGTAAAGACTTTATGTGGTTTCGTTATCCTGCCCGGCTGACGCAGCGGCAGAGAAGCAAGTGGCAAGTTTGGCAGTGTAAGTCAAGCTTAACATATTTAAAAAGTTCCCATCGTTCCTTCGGTATGGGCTCAGTGTGCAGAGGGTATAAGGGTTTAGAATCCATGATATATTGGCTGCAAAAAAAGTTCCCAACTGGTTATAGCTTTGACAGAGAGAACTATCAGTAGAAAATCTAGCTTTGTATACGAAACACTTCGATCATATGTTGCGTTGCAATCAGAGCTCGCAAATAACAGCCGACCGTTTGTTGTTGTCCGAAAATTACTGCTATTTCAGAACCTTCTAGCAAAAAGTCAGAGCAGAACCGTTCCCATCGGCTCTCGAAAAAATCGGTCTTTGCACAACCCAAAACCAGTTTTTATACCCGTACTTAAAAAGAGTTAAGGGGTATACTGTATTTGTGCTAAAAGTGGATGTGTGTAACGCAGAGAAGGAAATTTTTCCGACCCCATAAAGTATATATATTCTTGATCAGCATCAATAGCCGAGTCGATAGAGCCATGTCTGTCCGTCCGTCTGTCTGTCTGTCTGTCTGTCCGTCCCGATGAGCGCCTGGATCTCAGAGACTATAAAAACTAGAGCAACCAAATTTTGTTTCCAGACTCATGTGAAATCACACTGCTAAAATTTCGAAATTTCGCCCTCCCCCAAAAAAAAGACGAAAAGCTGTGGCAACCACAAATTTAAAGATACGATAAAACTAAAGACGCATTATCGTATAGAACGACCATATCTACCAGATTGCCGAATCTGAATCAGATCGAATGATTATTATAGCCAGAATGAAAAAAATAATTTTCAGTTGGACCTCCTACGGCGCTGCTGACGCTACTTATTCTCTTTCACGCTCGCACACACTCTGCCCTGTGCAATGCGCGACCTTTCAGGAGAAATGTAGAATCTACATTGCAGATGTTTAATCAGCATTGCAGATGTAGATAACAGATGTGGCAACAAAATTAAAATGTAAATTATTTTTAAAATTCTACATAAATCAAAAGCTCAAAAATTTATATACTGACTAAGTACGGGTGTAAAAGTAGATTCACTTCCACAGAAGCGTTTGTTCGTCGTGGTTAGTTATAGTTTTCTTTCCGTAAGTACGCTCAAACTCAAATTTTTGATTACTTAGCTGTCTGTTCCGCTTAAACCTGCAAGAAGCAGATCACCCACAATTAGGGCTTTGTGGGTGATGCTAATCGTAATGGCCTGCATGATAGTTGTGAGGTATGCCGGACGCGAAAGGGCTTTAAAGAGTTGACCGTCGGATTTGAACAGCAGCAAGCCAGGGAGTCTTGATTGGCCGGTTTTAAACTCCTATGCGCAAAAAGGTAACTCCGCGGGATCTGCATGTGCAACTATCTCTCAACCACTGCCCGCTGAAAAACTGACTCCGATCACTCCTACTCCTACACTCCTACTCCTACGAAGCTGATATCGTTTGCCACTCAAAGGGCTACGACAGCTGCTGGTGAAGCAGATTCTGAAGCCGAATTGATCACATCGGTAAGCATGCAGTCAGAAACGTCTGTAGCGTCAGTGTCCGTAGAGTCCGCACCAATTATGATATCTATTTCGTCCAGCTCGATCCCACAAGTAAACAGACGTCCAGGACCACCGGATATTGCCATCACAGGGCACATCGATGACAACGTCATTCAGCTCGATGACATAAGCGTATAGTCATAAAGTCATGTGCCATGTATTGGAGCACCCATACATGACTTTATGTACATATTTATATACACATTGGCATACATATGTATGTACATAATTAAGGTATATATATATAAATATATATAAATAAGGTATACCTTAATTATGTGCATACATATGTATGCCAATATGTATATAAATATGTACATAAAGTTTATGTACTTTATGACTTTATACGCTTATGTCATCGAGCTGAATGACGTTGTCATCGATGTGTCGTCGCTTACATATATATATGTAATATATTATATATATTTATACGTAGGTATATAAAATTATTTTAGTTAAAATCACTAAAATCATATACATATATATATTCATAAAAACATCTTTAAATGTACATATATGGATCGTAAAAACCAAAACAAGTCTAAAACAGGGATATGTATACGTAAATAAATGTGCTATTTTAAGTAAATAAAACAAATATCAGCTTTTATATTTAAATTTTATTTATTTTCCACGCCCACTCTGCCCATTCCTCATTTATGTTGCGGAAGGTCAGCTCAGTTCGCTACATCAGCCCTCAAGAGAAGACAAAAAACAAATTTCAGTTCAAGCGGCCGAAAATTGTAGAGCACACACACAAGCACAGTATGTGTGAATACGTGGCACACACACACGTAACCAGGAAACTAAAAAATCAAAACCGAGTTTTCGAAACGTAAACACCCTGCAGTACCAGAAGTGAGCGATGACAAAAGTCAACTACGCGTCATTCAGCCGTTTTGCTCTGCCGCTGCGGCAGCCGAGCAGAATATGAAGTCGACGTCGCGAACGACGCGTCGGTACCTTTTAATTTCCCTTTATTCTTTCTTTTGTTTCTGTTACAGCACGCGTTGTAGCAGAATTCGGTTTTTCCGTCGGCGTCGACAAAGTTGTTAGAATTGTGCGGTAAAAAGTGAGACGCAGGTTTTGTTATTTTGGGCAAAATTATTATCAGGTAAGTGCAGTGTTTCATTTAACTAAAAATACGTCTATTGAGCGTTGTAAAAAATGAATAAACTGGGAAATTGCGAAATTATCAGTGTTTTGCACGAAATTTCAATTTCCAACAACGAAAACAGAAAAAACCCACCCTAAAAGCGAGGCTCGAGTAATCACTTATTAAGGCCTTACTTTTTAGGAAAAGTCAGCGCTTATTAAGGCCTTACTTATTAACGGAAATTCATCGCCTATTAAGGCCTTACTTTTTAAGGGAAATTCGTCACTTATTAAGGCCTTACTTTTTAAGGGAAATTGATAACTTATTAAGGTCTTACTTTCGGCTATTTCTCGCTTACTATGTCATCGCTTATATTCCTAGGACATCCCTTGGTTAAAGTAAACAGTCCATCGTATGGGAGGTCGTCGATGACGTAAGCGAGCTGCATTACATTGGCATCGCTTCCCTGCAGTTCCAAAAGTCACTTTTCACTGGTGATTGATTTGGGGAATCACTCATTCCATGTCCGTAGCCTGTAGGGACTCACTGGTGAAACTCCAGATGAAATTTCTATGGACGTGTCCACATTTTTCACTCATGAAAATTCAAATGAAATTGTCACTGAGTTTTCCAGTGACTTCACCGGTGGCTTATACGTACAAGCGATGAGTGATTTCACTCGGGACAGCCACCAGTGATTTCACTCGGGACACTTTCGAAATGTCCCCATATGAAATCACTGGTGACTCGAAACGAAATTTCACGGATAGTTTCATATGTGAAACCCACCCAAAAATTTCTTTAAACACTTCATTCAAATAAAAGTAAATATATGTATTTAACTTAGTTTTCTAGATTGTTTGTTGCTTTAATTATTTTAAATTATCTGTAGGGCCTTCCTTAACCGACTCGATCGGGTTAATAAGCACCAATGCTCCTGAAATGATATAAAAAACAAATTTTTAGCCACGGAATGTAATATTTATTGAACTAACTTCTGAGTTATGTTGTGATTTGTATAAAGCAATACACATATGAAATTGGATTTTACCTTTGAGAACCGAATATAGTCCGGCTCGGCATTTTAAACATTTTTTTCGCAAGTCCCGTTCAGGTTGTACTCCTGGACTACTTTTTCGTCCAGCACACTTTTGAGGCAATGAGTCCTTCTCCAGCAACTTCAGAAATGTTTTGATCTGTAAATGAATAAGTCAAATTGCACATATATATTTTTTTAATTTAAAATGCTGTATTTTCAGTTACATGGGTTTTCTCGAGCAAAAACAAACACGCGCAGCGACGCACTTGGTTAACGAGACCACGCGGCTAGAATGTTCTAGAACAGGGCTCGGCACACACACTCTGACACGTTTTTTTCGTGCGCTTGTGTGAGTAAAAAAACCCGAAGAGGCCGGTCGCAGCTGCGGCAGAAACCGGTTTGTTGCTTTTACACAGCAACAGACGATTTGTAGCAAAAGTTGAACTGTTGCGGGTGAAAGAAAAAATGAAACTAAAAAAAATAAAAATGTTATGTTTTGAAATTGAATTCCTTTTGAAACTGGAGCAAAATTCTAGGCGCGCATTAATGCAAGATAAGTTACATAAGTGGGAAACATAATAGCAGATTACGCATTGCGCATCGCCATCCATATTTTTTATGAAAAAGAAATTGTTTTCCCATTTTACGTTAAACATTTTTTGCTCAGTGTAAAATCATAAGGCTGCGTAGCGTGGTCTTGCATTGTCGACGGCTAAACACAACTAATCTCATTTTTGTTCTCGCTTTGGGTATCAAGCTCGACCGCAAGAGCCGAAGTCGCATTGCCGAAGCCACACGAAGGCTCGCTGCCTTTTCATACTGTACGTGTGCCGGCAGCGACGTGGCAGCGCCTTTTCCTATGTTTTTAAGATAGGGCCCTGCCGAGCACTGTTCTAGAATCTAGATTCCAGACATATTTTTTCTTGCGAAACCCATGTAACAATTTAATTTAACTAACAACGCGCACTGTAATCACTGTAATCCACTTACCTGACTTTAAAAACACTGAAAAACCACTTTTGAAAGGAATAAACATGTACATAAATAGACGCGCAACTACAAAAAATCAAAGGCGCTCGCAACAAAATATTACACCAACTAATCGGTTTTTTCCCTTCATCCCTTTGAGGAGACGAAATGAGCGAGAGTAGAAGAGTTATGGTCGAATGTAGGTAGAGAAAACTAAAAATATGAGAGAGAGGGACATATGTATATGGATATCTGCTTCTCTTTCTTCCGCGTCCGTTTCGATCTGCAGCAGTGGAAGCCGGACAGAATTTCATGCTGACGTCGACGTCGCTGCCTTTGTCGACGTCGAGCCTGAACAAATTTCCCTATGACAATTTCATGCGGTGACAGCCAGAACTGCAGGGTTACTAGTCGACGACTGGTACTGCAGGGCATTGACAAAATTTTGTCGTGTCTGTGTACACACACACATACATGCCGAATTGCCCAGGTCCTGGTCCCCGAGCCAAAGACATTTAGACCTGGAGAGGAAAATAGCTGCAAAATGGACCATATCAACCCTAATAACTCGCCACTCAGAGACAAACAAGCGCTAGAAAGAGATAGCAAGTGTTTTACTTCTCCGCCGACAGGCGAGAACATTTTTTCGCTAATAAATAAATAAAAATGAATAATAATAAATCGAAATAATGAAAAACAAATACTGACATTTAATTCGTAGTTGAGAAAAATGTTTAAGAAAATAAAAATAAAATTAAAAAAAATGTTTATAGTAATAGAAAGAATTTTATTTGTAAGGAAGAAGAAGACAGAAAAGACAGAAAAAAATCGTGCGCTACACAACCTCTTTCGATGCCGTTTGACAAACGACTGGCATTGCACCATGGCCGTGCTCTCTCTTACTCTCTCAGGTCCCCTGAGAGCATAGTCTTACTATCTCAGGTCTCCGAGAGCACAGGCAATGAGTGCGGGGGACCTGGACCTGCAATTTTTCTGTAACACTTTCGTTGTATGAACTGGCACATCTATATACTGTATGGTTAGTGGCTCAGCCCTGTGGTGCCTAAGCCACTGGTGGGAGTCCCGCCTAAGCGGAAAATTTGTGTATCACAGCTTGCTCCTGACCTCACATCTAACGATGTAACTGCTTTTATTCAAAGCAAAATAAAAGCCGATGGCTTAAAGTTGGACAACTTTAATTTCTCTTATGCTAGGGAGATAGCTCCTTTTAGATAATCGTCTCCCCGACTCAGCCAAATTTTGGTCGTAGCGCTTGGATGTAAGCGAGTATGTGGCCAAGAAGAAGAATAGGCCCCCCATAACTCTTCCTAGTAGTCAGGCCGGTGCTCCATCTCCACCCTCATCTTCCCGTTCTACTTTCACCTATCCAAAAAACTAAAACCTTTCGTCAACTTCTGGCTACCTAAGATTAATTTTGTCACATAGGTCTTAGAGAAGACGGTATGCGGCCGTTTATAACTGACTAGCTGGAAAACTAAAGATGGCCTTATGGGAAATGCCTGCAGTCAGAGTGAGAGAACTATATGCGTCAAGCTGGTTTCCCAGTTGAGCTGAAAGCATCGTTGCGGCAGAATTAATCAATTGTTTTACTTTGCAGGCACTATTCTGCTTGATTGGTGACTGTGTGCTGGAAAAAATGTTGTCTGAAGTAGTACCTCAGTTGACTCTACTCTGCAATTTAGTCTACTGTCATATCACCTTTAGGAAATTATATTAAATACTTAATAAAATATCGTTAAAAAAAATATCGCATATATGTACATTGTAAAGTATCGATAAGATAACGAAATCCAAAGAACATCTACTTATTACTATTTGTGTTTCAAAATACATATGGGGAATATTGCAATTGAACATATTTTTTAAAAGGGTAATCGGAAAAATTGATACTGTACAGAATATGGATGTACCTTCCAAAGTATTACTTGTAACAGCTAACGTTGGGAGTTTGTTCGAAGATGTAAGTAGAAGAAATGGGGAAAATAAATGTTTGTTTACATTTTAACATGTATGTATGTACATTTGTATAAATGTATACAACAAAATTAGAATACATGTATATTTATAAATTATCATGTGCATACGAACGTAATTTCAATGATATCATTATGATGTCTATGCAGCCGGAGGGACTTCTTCAGACATGGCTTCACGAATTTCTTTCGACGGTGTCGTATATTCAACCAAAATTTTTAGCTTTACACCTTCAAGAGGTGGGAGGAAAAACATACGAGAAATCAATGGAACACGTGCAAGAATTTATCAGATGCTTGTGTGATGCCAGTGTAATGGCAGCTTATATCTCCATTCAGGCATATATGGATGAAGATTTTAAGTCAGCTGAACACTTTACGGTAAGTAAACAAAACTATCTGCAACCCCGTACACACTGAGTTTCTTTATGGATACATATGTATGTATATGTACACTACTGGTCAAAATAATAAGTACACGCTTATGAGATGTCTTTCACGTCTCGTAAAACTTTTTTAAAAAACAAATTGGAAAAAACCAATTAACTTTTGGTTTACTAACCTACAGTAGACTATAAGTATATTTAACATAATCATTTTTCGCTTCAAATATAAAGTTTCTGATCGATTATATCTAAAAAACATAGATAAGGGTTGGTCAAAATAATAAATACAGCAATTCTACAAAGCCAAATACTCAAAGCGTATCAAAATTCTTCCACTTTTTTCTTATTATTAGTAATCTTAAGCTTGTATCTGATATAGCCACCCTATTTTTCCATGACTTTGACGATTATTTTTGGCATACCAAGTCTCTAATGAAATCTTATACCAAGTTTTTTTTAAAAATTCACACAATTCTTCGGAATTTCGAAACGTATTTGTGCCAACACGACATTTCAAGTCTCCCCATACTTATTTTTTTGGTTTTAGTCAGGAGATTGACTTCGCCAACTTAAAACATTTGCCTTGTTCTCCGAAAAACAAGCCTTGACCATCCTTGAGGTGTGTTTAGAGTCGTTGTCCTATTGAAAGGCACAGCTCATAGCCTGTTTACACTGCGGCGCATCATTGGATTTTTCCGTTAAATGGAACATGCGACAATGATGCCCATAAGAGCCCTGTGGATAGAAGAAGACAATCATGCGGCCCCATCTTTAATCATGCGGCGCATCATTAGCTAGTGTTGCCGTATTCTGTCTAGTATTTTTACAAAATACTGAAATTATTCAGGGTATCGACAGCAAACAGCTGTGAATTAGTAAATTATATTTAAAACTGAAATATGAGCAATGAAAAACAAAAGAAAAAGAAGTGTACAGAGGGGGCGGAATATAATAAGAATTGACTTGTGGGGGGAAAAAATTGAGGATTTGCGTGGGTTGCGCAAGAACACCCACATTTACGAGGACTCACATTTCTGTTCGGTGAAGCCAACGTGGAGTTCTCCTAAACAAGCTCAATAAACAATTGGGTGCTCCTAGTGAAACTCCCAAATGCACCATTTTCCACATTTAATAATAAATCGCTCATTATTTTGGGAAATTCTTTAAATTTTTAGTTCTCATCGGAAAAAAGTTAATTTTTGCTCCTGCGCAGTGATGCATAATTGCCGCATAATTGAAAAAAAACACTGAACTGCTCTATTTTGCAATCGTGTAAGAACGAGTTTTTGAGCGTGCTTAAAGGGGGATGAGAGAAAATTTAGGCGGCAAGCCCCCAACTCCCGGCTCACTCCTTCACGCACTGCGGCTTATTAACAAATCATTATTTTGCATTGGTAAAACACGCGCACACACACATCGGGCGACGACTTCAAGATATTTGATACAACTAAGAGATATGGACAGGGCCAATACTGAATATTTGTTTGTTTTCTCTATGCAACAAGACATCCTCACGAGCGGAGTAGGAGTTACGAAGCCGGACACTGAGCGGAGCAGAGCGAGAGTATTAATTTCAGCTTCCAATATAATACAAATTATTAATTTTTTACTTATAAGCGGTGGGCACCTATCTGAACACACGAACACACAAGCAAATCGAGCCGCTAATGGTTTGCCTGTTAACGCTCACAAACAAACGGAAAAATGTTTTTGTATTGTGGACATTATTGGTATTGAACAAAGATATTTTCATGAAATACATTTTATTTAAGAAAAATCTTTAAAGTTTTTACCGAATGTTATGTTATATTTCTTGTAAACTAGCTGTACCCGGCCACGCTTCACTGTGGCATATTATGGTTGCATGGTTAAGAAGTCAGTCGAATAATACGTTCAGTTTGAATTTATTTTTGCAGTAATTGGAGGGTGTAAAATACCCAATATTCCATTCCCGTTTCCATCATCTTCAGTTGATCGACTCCCACTCCGTCTCCGCTCCGCATACGGATGCTTCGTGCTATTATCTCTTGTAGGGAATTCTGTTCTTCCACGTTTTGATTCCACGGATTCCTTTGATTTCAAACGACATGCCATTCGACTTTAAACGGTTACAATTTCCAGTATGACTAGTATTTATATTCATTCCTTTTTAAATTAAAGAAAACTAAATTCCTTTCTAAACTAAATAAAACTATTGCAACGCATCATATGATCGAAGTGCAGCCAATATATCGGGTATTCTAAACCCTAAACCCTTCTCCTGACAATAACAAACACAACAAGAAAAATAATGGACAAAATTGGTCCAGCCGTTCACGCGTGAGGCCGTGACCAAGGGAAATAGGGATTCATTTTTATATATATAGACTAAACTCAAAAAATGTTATATTTATTAGTTTTATTATAAAATGGCTCAAATCATGTTGAAAATATACTTATTTAACCTCATACTCAAATATCACATTCTAAACGTACAAATTTATATTTTATGTAAACATAATATTGTCTTTTATAGGCCCTTGGAAGTCTCTACTTCGTTCACGAAGACATAGTGTCCTTGAAAATTTGGAATTTTATAACTCACATCTGGGATGAAAAAATTCAAGAAGTTAAAGATAAACACATATATTGCGGTAATATTGAAGCTATTGCAACAAAGGAAAAGTCTAAATTTCCTCAGAACTATTTTCCGGAAGTATGTATTTTTATGTATAATATATTTATATAAACTCTTAGTCTCTAGTCTCCTAAAATTAACTCTCACTCTGAACGGGCCAGGTCGTAAACGTTTTCACCACATGAAAAACCAAAGGTTTATCTATCTCCTATTCCTACAGTTTTTAAACTTATAAAAATTATTTTTTTTGACGAAAACTATTATGATACATATGAATATATATGAAATTTTGATTCCACGGATTCCTTTGATTTCCAACGACATACCATTCGAATTTAAACGGTTACCAATTTTCAGTGGGGCTAGCATTTTCAATGTCGATAAATAAATCTCAAGGGCAGTCGCTAATTGTTTGTGGCATTAATCTTGAAAATCCATGTTTTTCACATGGCCATATATCGCCTGTTCCCGTGTCGGAATACCAACAAAACTATTTATATACGCGGCAGAAAAAGAAACAAAGAATGTTGTTGAATTCATTTTTTATTTACACAAACACAACAAAAAAAGAATTGACGAAATCGGTCCAGCCGTTCAGGCCATTACCAAGGGAAATAGGGCTTCATTTATATATCTATATGGATAGATAGGATTTTACTATTCAGCTGTGAAGTTTAGGGTAAATTTGCGACTTATATTTTTCGAGTATACCATTTTCATACATATGTACATATGTATGTATAGTTCCAAATTTTTCGCAAAAGAAAATTCGTAACTGCGAATCTGTGTTTTATCCATAAAACATTCAAATTAGAATTGTCTTCAACAAACCATCGACAAACTTCAATGTAGAGTCGCTGCAGAAACTCGAATATGTATGCAAAAAGACTTTATTTTAGAGGATGGCCGACGATGGTTAAAGGCAAGACCAAACCTTCAAAATCCTAAAAAAATATGAGAAACAAAAAATATATGTTTCTGTTAGAGACATGTCATTTCCGAGTCGAATGATTACACAAGGAAACAGGGTTTTTGTTGATTAAAAACTGAACGTTGTTTTTAAGGTAATTAGGGACGCTGAAACCAGCTGTATACTTGGTATCCAAGTATCCAAAACTTGCCAACAATACTGTCTTTAAGCCGAGTCTACATTGATTTTAAATTTGCCAAACCGATCCAAAAATATAATTTAAAAAAAATAGCCACAAAAATCACAGTTTTGGTCTGTAATTCATGCAAACGTGTCGATCTTGAAACAAAGGTTTTGATTTAAGTTTTGCTGATTTCTTCGATTGACCTCAAAAACGCAAGTATTTCATTAAACAGCGGATTTCATAAGAATTTATCTAAACCCTTAAGTACCAGAAGTAAGCGATGACAAAAGTCAACTACGCGTCATTTAGGGGTTGAGGTCGTCCAATCCAAACCCTTTTTTCTTAGTTTATTTCATTTCTGCGCGAGTCGTAACATAATTCGGGTTTGCCGTCAGCTCTTATTGAGCTTATTACAATTGTGCGGTGAAAAGTAAGACGATTGTTTTGTTATTTTGCCAAAATATATAATATAGTATTATCAGACAACACGGTTAAAAGTAACTTAGTATCCAAAATTAGTATTATCAGGTAAGTGCAGTGTTTTAAAAAAATTCGTGTATTGAGCGTTGCAAAAAATAAAAATCAAATGTATAAAATCTGAAATTTGCCGCGTTTCACATGTATCTTCCTGTTGCAAGCAGTGCAAGAAAAAACACCCTAAATGCGCTCCGAGGAAAAGGCGTGGTGCGGAGGATAATGCGCTCCGGGAGACGACAGGGATGCGGAGGATATTGCGCTTCGAGAGGAAGGAGTACGGAGGATAATGCGCTCCGAGTAGGAAGGGAAAGCGGAGGATAATGCGCTCCGAGGGAGAATATTTATTGCAATGCTGTAGTGTATCGCAGAGGTATCGTACGCTCTACCATAGGCTGATCTTGACCCTCGGCAAGACTGCCCTGATTGCTCTGGCGACGCTGCTTTTATTGCCAAAAGTCAGCTGTTGTGCCTCTTCCTTGTCCCTAACGTTTTGCTTATCAGTTGCTGTGCCCGTTAGGGTTTGATCTATTGTCACACTGTTAGCGCGCGGAATCGAATGTTGATCTCTCAGCTGTTAGTAATACCTGCAGTCACCATATGGGCAGTTCCGCCAAAAGGTCCACCATGCCAAAAATCATGAAAAGTCAATAAAAACAGAATTCCATATAATTTTTTAGGAATATTACTTTCTAAATTTATTGAAAGGTAACTGATTTACCTTATTGGCATATAATTTCATTAAAAACAGGGAAGGTTTTAACATTAAATAACTTTTCAAATTAGCACTACATATTTCATATGCATGCACAAAAAATTTGTATACAGATAGACCTACCCGATTCGCAGAGATTTGCTATTTTGTACCCCAACCTCGAAAACCACTTCTGTTTTATGTAACGCACTTTTAGGTCATATTTTGGCTTATATCTTTAAAACCATACGTTCTATTATTTCCATATTTCATATTCAACAAGGTTAAACTTTTTTCGAAATTTTGGCTTTTTCACTATTTTTTTCAACATTTAGTCGTACGAATGTAACGTAACGCCAGATTGGAACTGCCCATATGTAGTATTTGGTATGTAGTAGAAGTATTACATACCACATTGTAATATAAGTTTGTGGCGCCTGCGCTGTCTGTGTATGGCGCTGTGCGTCGCAATGTATATGTGTACACCTGGCCCTCGCTTAACACAAACTCTTTAATACGAACTCGGTCTTACACCGCTATAACACTCCCTCCCTTCCCCCTTTTAACACGCTCAAAAACTCGTTCTTACACGATTGCAAATAGCGAAATTAATTTTTTTTCTTCAATTATGCGGCAATTATGCATCACTGCGCAGGAAACAAAAATTTAACTTTTTTCCGATGAGAACTAAAACTAATTGTTCTTATAGATTTTGAGTCTTTAAAATTGTCAAGGAAGCTAATTTTGTTCATGTTTTATTTTTATATTTATTTATTTTTTAATCTGCCATTTATTAATGTTTTTTCCAGATTTAGTGCTCTTTTGTTTACATACTTACGTCTTGTTGTATATGACCAATTCTAAAAAAGCTGATAAATGCAGCTACAAAGTGAACCAGAACCTTTTGTAGCTTCGGCTTACCGGTTGTTTTACTGAATGGTTTTAAATTTTTATAAATTCTGATCCGCTCATTAAAAACGACTTATGTTTAAAAAAGAGTTAAAAAAATACCTTTACAATGAAGCTTTAAAGCAGGGACTGCAAATAATGATTATTTGTTTTTATATTAGCAAAAAAATCATTTGGATAAAGAAACTTTAAGACAGCGAGATACTAATATTCATCTTAAATGATAATCTATGCATTTCCACCATGATTTAAAAATATTTACAAGTTTTATTGACTCACTCACAACATAATGATTAATTTTTAGTTATACTTTATAGCTCAGAAAATAATCATTATTCTTTGAGTTTTATTTTTGCTCAGAAATAAAACTCAAGTTGTAATTACGGCTTTTCCTTAAAGAATAAATGAATATATTATATTTATTCTTACTCAATTCGAAAAGACAAAGCACAACCACCAACTTTTTTTCTCAAACATTTTTTTTTAAAGTAAAAATAACTAATTACTACTTTGCATATCTGCGAGTTTTCATCTGATTGGTATAAAGATTTGTATTTATACGTTTTATCATTAAAATATAACAATTTTTAATACATATCAAAAAAATGAAAAATATATTCAATAAATATGCAAAAAATATATGGGTGAGTCTCGTTCATTTTTCTTTTCGGCTATACTTTGCGTCTGACTCGCCAAAGCCAATTGATATAAATTAAAATAAAATACAATATTGGGAGCGAAAAAAATTTCAGTATCCTAATTTATATTAACTGGCCAAAGTTGTGCATTCTGCTCCTGCAACGCAAGTCAGTGTCGAAAAAGCGTTTTCTGCCCTCCGATTGATATTATCGGATCTGAGGGGCAACCTGTCTTCGGAGTTTTTAGAGAAGCTACTTTTTGTAAAATTGAATATATATAAATAAATTTATTAAAAACTTTTTGTTTAAAAAAAAATGATATAAAAAGTTGGTTGTTGTGGTTTGTCTTTTCGTATTGAGTAAGAATAAATATAATATATTAATTTATTCCCTAAGGAAAAGACGAAATTACAACTTGAGTTTTATTTCTGAGCAAAAAATAAAACTCAAAGAATAATGATTATTTTCTGAGCTATAAAGTATAACTCAAAATGAATCATTATGTTGTGAGTGAGTCAATAAAAATTAAAATTAATCATTATTTTATAATTTATTGGATAAAACTTATAATGATTACAGTCCCTGTTTAAAAGCCACTAAACAATCTAAGAATACTGGTTTATTTTGATAAACCAGAAGAGCCAGCTGAAAAGAACATGTTGAATCAAAAAAAAACAAATTTGTTGTCTATATATTTGGAATTCTAGGAACGTAACCCAACTCTTTATTTTGTACTGAATCCATATATCATCTTTACACGCTTTCGCTGAACACGAGGTTTTCCAGAAACGTGTTAATCGAGGGCCGGGTGTATAACCAAAATACGGAACATAATGGGGACGGGCACATCCTGAAAGAACATGGAAATTTAGTTCAAAGAAATAAATATATTAATTAACCCATATTATTTCAGAGGCGATTCAGTTATAGTGCCCGGAACTAGCACGTCGGGCTTACGAACATGAAAACATTAAAAACATTAGCAAAAATGTTATTTGGAGAAAAAAAAACTGTACAAAAGCAAATGTAACTCTACAATTTTATAAGAAAAGAATAAATAAATATAAATTAATTATTTTTATACGCAATTTACCCATGTATTTTTCCTCAAAAAAGCTACAGTTTTTCGCTAAATACGAAACACAATACAGCCTTTTATCACAAAGAAGTAAAAACGACATGACATAAACATAGATTACTGTTACTTAGGAAAACCAACTTATATACCAACTTATACGATACGATATACATGAGACAGAGCGGCATACAAAACGAACTAGATTTGGCAAACGGATGGTACTACATCAGTACATATCGGAACGTGTCCTCTTATAGCCTTATGCTCCTTTCCAGGACGTTTGGGTGGCTTCTCAGCTTTAGCAGGTATCTCTTATCTCGGTCATTTATAACGTCCCCGACCAGGGGGACGCGGAGGTCTCCTTACTTTTTCGTGAAATACATTTTTATGAGTTAATGAATTTGATGCCTAATTCGCACAGGGCGCGAAGATATGTATTTAGGCAGGCTCCGGTTTTCACTTCCTTTTGCGTTGTACGTTTTCAACCAAAACGCTGGCTTTTCGTTTGGTTTAGTCGGTCCAGTGTTCGCAAATGTTTGTGTTCAAGAAGATTTATTTGCTCGTGTGCGATTTTATTATTATTTATCGATAACCAAATCTAGTATATCCCTAAACTTTTCGAGTACGGGTATAAAAAGGAAAAAAAAATTGCCCTAGCAAGGCTGTCAATGCATAAATAAGTTATCTTTTTGTACCCGTACTCAAAAAGAATTAAGGGGTATACTGTATTTGTGGTAAAAGTGGATGTGTGTAACGCAGAGAAGGAAAATTTTCCGACCCCATAAAGTATATATATTCTTGATCAGCATCAATAGCCGAGTCGATAGAGCCATGTCTGTCTGTCCGTCCGTCCGTCTTGTTTGACGCCTCGTTCTCAGAGACTATAAAAGCTAGAGCAACCAAATTTTGTTCCAGACTCATGTGATATCACACTGCTACAAGTGTATTTCAAAATTTCGCCCCGCCCCCTTCCGCCCACGCAAAGGACGAAAATCTATGGCAGTCACAATTTTAAAGATACGATAAAACTAAAAACGCAGTATCGTAGAGAATGACCATACCTTTTAGATTGCCGAATCTGAATCAGATCGGATCATTATTATAGCCAGAATGAAGAAATTAATTTTCAGTTGCTTCCTCCACCTCCTCTGGCGCTGCTGACGATATTCATTCTCTTTCTCGCTCGCACACACTCTGCCCTGTGCAATGCGCGAGCGTCCTCTCGCGGAGGAGATGTAGAATCTAAATGCTAGATGTAGAATATTTGTTCTAGATGTATTATAAACATTTTAGAAGTAGATGTAGTTAACAGATGTAGCAAAAAATGTAAAATGTAAAATTAAAAATTTATATTTAAATTTATATACTGACTGAGTACAGGTATAAAAGTAGAGTCGCGACTAGAAGCGACTCACGTTCCTTCTCTTTTTTTTTAACTAAGATACATTTCGTTTAAAAGCCGTTTACTTTTCATTCCGGAGAGGAAAATGTTTCCGTTTTGAAAACGGAATAATTTTGAGTGTTGCGAATACGGGACAAATTTTCAAAATTAAATCAGACAGATTTTGCAAAAAAGAAAACCGGAGACGACTGCCTGACTACGTTAAATAGTTTTTTCATAAATCGCGGTCCTTCTATCATCCGTGTAATGTTATGAGAATCAGTTATTACTGTGCTGGGGGTGGGCGCACGAGCGAAGTGAGTGCGGAGGAAGCGATAACATTTGGCATCCACAACTTCCAAAATGGAGGTAGCCGTAGAAGCAATTGTTCCGAATCTTTAAAATTACTGTTAAATATACTCTAGTAAGTTTAAAATTCTCTAACTTTTCTACTGCTTTAGTGTAAATGGTCTCGGAAAGGTTTTATGCGCACACGTTGGGAAATTAATGGTACAGTGATCGATCTAGTTAATATCCACTTATTTCATGATGCGTCAAATTTGGCTGCATGTGAAAATTTTCCATCAGTATATTGTAAAACAAGGAGACGAGCATTAGTTCATACGATTGAAAGGTAATTTTATTGAAATACAAAATGCAATTCAACTACAAATATTTATAAACAGATTTCATTCGGATGAACAGAATGGTTCAGTACCATACTTCATATTTGGTGATTTCAATTTTAGATGCGATACTGAAGGCGTCGTAAAAGTAAGTTATAAATGTGAACTTGAAAACTTGTATATTTTTAACTTTCTGAACAGGAACTAACCAAAAACCTGAATGCCTATCGCGCTGAAAGTAGCAAAAATGAAAACAATAAAGTTCATTATCGCAATTCAAATGGAGACACCGTACTTACTATAGGAAAGAAGGAATTTAGTCATGTCGATCATCAATTAAAGTTTAAGGAAGATTGGGTAACTATGCATTGCAGATAGTGAGACCATATTTAATGATTTGGTCCAATTAGCTCAAGAATTATGACAGAGAATTGGAGCCACTTAAGGATATTTTAGACGAATATCCGATAAATTTTGTTCCTACTTATCCTTTTGAAGAGAACCCACAAATGCCTATGGACTATATGTCAACTCGTTGTCCAGCATGGTGTGACCGTATTTTAATGAGTCCCGAAGTTAAGGAAATCATCCAAATTGATGAATGGAAATATGGCATGATTGGTGAATCTGCATGCATGGGAGATCATAAGGTAAATTTAATATCTATGAGAAGGTAAAAAATACACATTCGTTCGCAAAAGCGCCGACATTTATATATTCAAGCTGATCAAGAATATACTTTATGGAGTCGGAGATGCATCCATCTGTACGTTACATACTTTTTATACAGCCATACTCTAGTTATCGAAAATATGCTCAACAGATGACCATAATATCAAGTTTTCCTTTAAATTTCAACGCGGGATGTTGTAGTATAACATTTCTTTTAGTCACAATATTTTTTATCAAATATCTCTGAATTGAATGATACACAGACGATTGCGAAAAATCTCGAGAAATTTGTGAGCCACTTTTGTAGGTTAAATAAAAATAGTATTTTTTATTACCAAAGGTTTATTTATTTCTCTGAAAGGCAAAATAATTTGTAATCAATCAAGCGGAATCCGGTTTTCATTTTCAGAAAAAAAAATGTGATTTACTTTTCAAACGAAAATTCAGACGCTCTCCCGCACTTTTAAATTCCTCGCCGAAATTATAATGGCTTTTTATGCAACTAAACAAATCTTAATTGCAAAAGGAAAAAATAGATGACTTATTGATGCATTGAAATAAGCTTGACACCATTACCAATGCTCAATTGCTTGTGCGCTTTTTATAAATATTTTTTTTTAAACCAATCTTAAAATTGGATTTGTAAAAATTGGTAGGAGGTAAAAAAGAAGTGAATTGCTCGGAACAGCTGTGGCAGCCCGATTTGGCTATAGATAAGACTCTGCTAAACATACCAGAGGCCTTTTTGTATGAGCTAGTACTAACGCGTGGGTATAACAGCAGTAAATTTTGCGCTTAACAGTGCAAAGAGTAAACAAATTCACAAAAGTGTTTTCCAGAGCGCCTTGAAATGAAAAGTATGACTTTTTGCTGAAAAGTAAAACCCAAAGTGAATGTGAAAACCGGAATAAGAAAAAAATCACGAAATAATGAAAATCAATCTGACAAGCAATTCTTGTAAATCCAATAGCTTGCGGTAATTTCCACGCATTTTAAAAAGATTTCGCGATCGCAGACGTTGTGGTGGCTAACTTCTCAACATTTTGCATCAACAATCATAAAGAAACTTTAACAATAAAATATACCATGTTAAATGTCAAAAACCGAGTGGCAAAAAACAAAAACAAATTCCGAATTTCCGTTCAGAGATAAAATATCGATATCAATAGTTGCCATAGGTTACTAATGCTGTCTGTGCCCTATTTCACGAATTTGTCGTTTTATTTTGGTATCAACCATATATGTATTGTGCCAAAAAACAAAAAAATGGAATATTTAACTAAAATATTTTAAATACCACATAAATATCCGAATTTTTAACGAGTGAAATATCGCAATACAATTTTATGTATTTACTGTAATGAGTTGCACAATCTATTTAACCATCAACATATGGGCTATTTCTGCGTTACGGACGTTACATTCGTACGCAAATTCGCTTGTTAAAATTGACACAGATGGCGTTCACATTGGTATACATATGTTCATGAAATTTTAGCAAAACGCAGTTCTTTGGGAGATCTTTTAAACTAACTTTAAAATATTAGGCTAGGTTAGGTTAGGTTGAGGCGGCTGTCGGGATCCCGACACACTTAGGCCGGTTTCGGCCCGTTGTGATACCGCGTGGAGCATTTCCCCCTTTCCCTGTGAGACTCCATGTTATCCATTATCCCATCCGGATGCCCTTATGAAGTTTGCAATCCTTCTGGGACCCATTGTAGACATCTCTGAAATGTCGGTTAAGAAAGGTGAGCCCAGGTATTGAAGTCTCCTTCTACTGAGTGCAGGACAGGAGCAGAACAGATGTTCCACCGTCTCCTCCTCTTCCTCATCTCTGCAGCTGCGACAGAAATCGTTATAGGGGGCACCCAGCCTGTTTGCGTGTGTGCCAATGAGCCAGTGTCCCGTAAGGGAGCGTATGACTGAGCTGCACCTTTTCCTGCCGAGCTTGCAGAGCTCGTTGGTGCGCTTCCTATTTATATTGGGCCAGGTTTGCCGGGTTATGCGACATAGTGGCGCTGATTGCCATCTGTCGTTTGTAAGTTGCTTGTAATGCTCTGTTATTTTGAGCTTGCAGGTGGCCATTGGCATACGAATATCCTCCTTGTCATGGAGAAGGGGGATTGTTGTACCAGCTCTGGCCAACTCGTCTGCTATGCAGTTGCCTTTGATGTCCTGGTGGCCCGGGACCCAAATTAGGCTGATTGCAAACTGATGTGCCATCTCGTGGAGAGATTTGCGGCAGTTTGCCACGGTAGTCGAGCTTGATGTTATCGCATTTAGCGATTTAATCGCGGCTTGGCTATCACTGTAGATATTTAGGTGGGTTGCCGTAGTGGCAGCTTCGTGAAGACAGAGCAGGGCTTCCCTGATCGCTATGACTTCCGCTTGGAAGACACTGCAGTGATCTGGGAGCCTAAAAGAGTGTCTAATGTTTAGCTGTTCGGAGTATATTCCCCCTCCGACTTTATTGTCCAGTTTTGAACCATCTGTGAAGATTTGTATGGCTCCTTCTGGGCCTGGAGGTCCCTCGAGCCATTTGTCTCTCTGGGGGATAATTATTTCGAAGGGAGTGTCTATGTACTCCTTTGTGATGCAGTAGTCCGTTTTTGTGGGGACAATATTATTTCCGTTGAGGATGGATGCGTGACCAATGAGCTGTGACACCCATTTGTCGGAGTCTCTTAGACGAATTGCTGCCATTTCTGCCTGCCTCATACCCGCATGGTCAAGGCCCTGGAGGCATAAGATGGCGTTTAACGCATCGTTTGGTGTTGTGCGCAAGGCTCCACTGATGCACAGGGCGGCAGTACGCTGTACCTTGCCCATTTGTTTTGTGATGGTCCTTTTTGATAGGGCTGGCCACCACACGGTAACTCCGTAGAGTAGTATTGGCCTAACTATTGCTAGGTATATCCATTGGACTATGCTTGGGTTCATGCCCCATTTTAATCCAATGGCCTTTTTGCAAGTGTAGAGGGCTATAGAGGCCTTCTTCACTCTATCTTTGATGTTTATGTTCCAACTGAGCTTCCTATCAATTACCAGCCCTAAATATCTGGCATTGTCACTGAAGGAGAGTCTGCATCCGTTTAAAATCGGGGGGTTTAGAGGCGGGACTTTGTGTTTGTTCGTGAACAACACAAGTTCCGTTTTTGAGGGATTAACTCCCAGGCCCCGCGACGTTGTCCATTCGGACAGACGCGCGAGCTTTGCGGTCATAAGATCGCACAGTGTCTGAGGGAATTTTCCCGAAAAGATAATGGCAACATCATCCGCGTATGCCACCACTTTGCAGCCCCCCCTTCCAAGTTGCATAGAATCTTGTTGACTGCTATGTTCCATAGAAGGGGAGACAGGACACCACCTTGCGGGGTGCCTCTGTTGACATACCTTGCCTGAGTGGAAGATCCCATCGATGATGTCACCGTCCTGCATGTGAGCAATTGATCAATGAGCAGCACCAAGTGATGATCCACCCCCAGGTCAGTCAGGGCCTCCGTGATGGCCCCCGGATTGACATTGTTAAAGGCACCCTCGATGTCGAGGAACGCAACTAGGGAGTATTCCTTGACGCTTAAGGATTTCTCCACCACTGAGATTACCTCATGGAGTGCCGTTTCCGTGGATTTTCCTTTCTGGTAGGCATGTTGTGCGCCTGACAGCCACTGAGGATTTATGGTTGATCTCAGCTGTAGCCCGACTAGTCTCTCAAAAGTTTTGAGAAGAAAGGACGATAGACTTATTGGTCTGAAGTCTTTTGGGGTTGTATGAGAGGCTTTCCCTGCTTTTGGGATGAAGACTATTTTAGCCTTGAGCCAAAGCTGAGGAATTCTTCCCACTACCAGTATCTTCTTGAAGATACATTGTAACCAATTAATGGCTATATTCCCGGCTTTCTGTAATTGTGCCGGAAAGACCTGGTCTGGACCAGGAGATTTAAAGGACTTGAAGCTGTTTACCGCCCAGCTTATGTTCCGTTTTGAGAGAATGTGTGCCATCGAGGTTATCGGGCCCTCACTTGTGGGTGCTGCCGGCTCGATGGTAGTGCACCCGGGAAAGTGGGTCTCAAGTAGGATGTGTAGGGAGTCCTCGCTCGAGTTCGTCCACGTACCATCCACCCTCTTGAGGTATCCCACCGAGGGGGTTGTTTTTGATAGGATCTTACGTAGCCTCGCGGCTTCCGTTGTGTCCTCAATTTCGGAGCAAAATTTTTGCCAAGAAGCTCTTTTTGCCTTCCTAGTTTCCTTTTTGTATAGGGCTAGACTGCTTTTGTAGTTTGCCCAGTGATCCTCCTCGCTGCCGCTTTTAGCTCTATTGAAAAGAGACCTGCAGTTTTTACGTAGGATATCTATTTCTTTTGACCACCAAGGGGGTTTCTTTTTCCCTTTTGGTCTGATTGAGGGGCATGCTGCCGCGAAGGACTTTTTGCACGCTTCGGTGAAGCTATTTACCAGGCTGTTTAAATCGTCCGGAGAGTCCGGACATTTTGGTGGTGTGGGAGGGAGTAATCTTTCCATGCTTGTCCTATATAGATCCCAGTTGGCTTTCCTGGGGTTTATATAGTCCGCGGGTTTTGGGCTTTCGAGAGATAGTATTGTCTCGATGTACCTATGGTCGGAGAAGGAGTGGTCTTCTAAGACTCTCCAACTTTTGACTATGTCCGACATTTTGTGGGACACTAGTGTGAGGTCAATAACCTCCTGTCGGTTTTTTATAATAAAAGTAGGGTCGTTACCTCGATTGCAGATAACAAGATTAGAGTTAAGAATGAAGTTGAAGAGTGACTCACCCCTTACGTTTGTGTCCGAGCTCCCCCATTGGGTGTGGTGAGCGTTGGCATCGCAGCCTATGAAAAGGCCTGTGTCCGACCTTTCATTATCGCATGTGATCTTGCGAACGAGGTCACTTGGAGGATCGCTCTCCTCGTGAGCCATGTAGGACGACACCAGGTTTAGGTGTGTCCCCTGTAGCTCTAGGCTAGCCGCCGTGTTGTCGCCATTGCTAAAATTATGGAGCAGAAAGATATTTAGGTGCTTTCTTGCCAGAATGCAGGTACGAATTTTACCTTCGGTTTGGGCTACAATCAGCTTGTAGTCCTTCGACGCCAATCCACAGACCTTGCCTCCCACTAGCCAAGGCTCTTGGATCAGCGCTATCTCCGCTCCGCTCGCGTCCAAGCGGAGTATGAGGGCAGCCGATGCTGCTTTACAGTGGTGGAGATTGATCTGTAGAAGTCTTAGTGACATCTTTAAGACCAACCTCCACCACTGTTGTGTCCGCGTCTGAGTCGTCGCTCACCTCGCCGTGACACATGGCCTCGAAGTCTCGCATGAGCGTCGAGTCTGTCGAGTAGCCGTCTTGCTCCGGCTCCAGCTCGTTGTCGGGTGCCTCGATCTCCGAGGCTACGTCCTGCTCGACTGGGTTGTCGACAGAACGCGCCCCGGTCGCTGCGTCCGACTTGTACACCTTGATGGTGACTGAGCTGAAGCCGAAGTTCAGCTCTCCCTTAGCTGCCTCAATCGGGGCCAGCGATTCCTTGTTGAGGACGACTACCGCCTGGTTTGTGGGGCCTTGCGTCGCCTCAACTTTGACCACCTTCCAGTCCTCTGTTGGAAGGTGGGGGTTGCATCTCTGCAACATCTTAAGGATGCGCTCCGGCTCCTTCATGGAGGCGGGCACCCAAATGCGGGCCCTGGGTCTGCTGGGCACTTCGCTCCAGTCCACCGCGACAAGCTTTGGCCCGGGGTAGACTTCACCGACTTGCGCTACCGCTGCTTTGTAGAGCTGCACGGAGCGCTCGTCTTCGCAGGCTACGATCTTCGTATTCCCCTGGAACCATCCCATGTCCTTGCAGACTGGGGGTGGTCCAGGTTCTTGCTCCAGTAGTTCGAAGCAGCGGTCGGCCAGTGCCGCTTCCACCCACTTCCACTGGTTTCGGGGATTCTTTCATCGGCTCTGCCTCTGTCCAGGACACCAATTAATGTCCTTTCTTTGG
Source organism: Drosophila subsilvestris (assembly GCA_035043285.1). NCBI lineage: Eukaryota > Metazoa > Arthropoda > Insecta > Diptera > Drosophilidae > Drosophila > Drosophila subsilvestris. The sequence continues at coordinate 139,359 of JAWNNB010000909.1, read as the reverse complement.
CGATCTGCACGAAAGAAATGTTTGCCTGGACCCTTGAGCGCTTCGCAGTGGGTCCTGGCGTCTCTTGCGAGCGTTGTCGCTTGGTTTGGGCGGCCTCCCTCGGTGGCTTCATGCTAAAGTCCGGGAGTACCGCCGTGGCCCACTCCACCTTCTTCAGCCATTCGGCTGATGGGCTGGTCTCAGTACTTGTTTCCTGCCGACGGAGTATGTGCCCTGCACTCCTCTTTTCGGCATACGTGTACCTGGCTTTACTGGCTGACGGCAGATCGTCACCCTCCACTTTACCAGAAGGTCGGGCAGCCGCAGTGTTGCTTAGCTGCCTCCCCAAGGTGTCAGTTTTGGGTTTTGACGTGCCGCCCACCCCCGATTCGGGATGGGACCCCACCGGGTTCACGCCAGTATTCTCCGCTTTGCAGGTCTTTCCTGCTTTGGAGCGGATCAGGCCAGGCCTTTGGGCCGCTGCCTTCTCCAGCTTGGGATTTCTCCCAGTCGGCATTTGGGGAGTGCCTTCCTCCTTTGTGTTTTTGTGTGTAGTTATATTTGTTGTATTTTCCATGAAGTTCCCACGAGCTGCAGAGAAGGGGAACGGTCCACCCCGGCAGAGCTCCACATTACCCGGGTAAGGCATCATTAGAACAGGGGGCTGCCAAGTCCCTGAGCTCTCCGTTTGCGACTGGGCTAGTTTTTATACCGGGCCCCCAGCCAGGCTGACTCTCGGCACGGGTCGAATGACACCTTAGTCCGGCCCGGTGTGAGGTGAGTGTTGGGGTTGGGATGTGGGTAGGTATGTGTAGGGAGAGGGAGTGTGTGAGCTACTTAATGAGAGGCGGCACCACAAGCGCATCGTCGGTGTTGCTGCTTCGCGAACACCCGCTGGCTGTCCGGGACTGCTTATTTCGGTACTCTCCTTCAGAGTCAACTTAGTTGGGTCTCTTTGGGATGCCCGCTTATTCGCAGTTGACCTACCCCCAGGGTAGGCCGTTCGCTATCCGCAACCCGCGACCCGTCCGGTGGCCTCAGCTAGGCCCCCTCTGAGCCACCTCAAAGCCCAATAGGATCATCGAAAACTGGTTTTGAAAAAAATGATGCTTGCTTAAAGTTCCGTTACGGACGTTCAAAAAAATGGAAGTCGACTTTAAATGATAAAATTTGAAAGCTTAATATCTTCCAGACTTTAAGCTGCAGCTACAAAGATTATCGGTCTGATTTATAGCTGCATTTATCAGCTTTTCAAAACTGTTTCTTTGAAGTTAAGTCTCGGATTCTCGCCACCATAAAGCATAAGTATTTTAAAAAATAATGTGTGTTTTTGTCCTTTTTCATTAAATTAAAGTGCATACAAAAATTTGTTTATAAAGCTTGTTTGGAAAACAAAATTTTTCGAATTCATTCTGTTAAATTAAAAAAACCCTTTTTCCGTTACAGACGTTACACAAAGTGTACCCATTTTTAGTTCAAATTTTTTAAATATTACATATGTTACAAGTATGATTTGTATCTTAAATAATAGAAAATAAAACAAATTTCAAGATTAGCTAAGCGCTAAATACTGTAAAGACTTTTTAACCCACTTTTTTGACCATGGAAAATACCCTTTTTTTACAAGAATAATTGAAAGCAAGAGTTATGTGTAGGATAGTTTCTGCCAAGAACAAACAAACCACCGTAAAAGCATATTGCTCATATCTTTTGAAGCTTGATTATGTAACTTATCAATCCATAAAAAAACATTTGGATTTTGGACAACTCCCAATTTCTACCTTTGGTTTAAAAATTTTCGGAATAGCCAATATTGTTTTCCGCGACTACTACCCTTATTTTTTATACTTTAACACAACTTTTTTTCCATCTGATGTGTGTTATCGTTTCAACACCTGATCTAAAAAACATTTTTTAAGGTCCGAAAGCCGCCATTAAACTGGGCCACTGTATGGGAACACCCTACATCAATCAGATGGTAAATCCCAGAATTAAATCATATATGTTTCCCTTCTCACTCGCTTCGCTCTTCTTTTTGGTAACTAACCAAATTAAAATGTGTGCATGAGGTAATCCTCGATCTTTTCATTCAACTGAATACATCCAGGATTTTTTTGTATACTGAAAACGTGTAATTTTGTAATGAAACTCATTAAAGACTTAAATTTTGTTTTTGAATACACGTACTGTAATGTCATGACAATGCATTGAGTTTTGGCCTGTTAATAGTAAAGTTATGTCCTGCCACTTTGGATTATAAATAAACACGTACTATAGAGTTACCAATTTCACCGGGTTCGACATTGTTGATAGCATCTCTCAAGTGAATATATTCCTCTGCACACAGTTTCTTTTGATTATGTCGTATGAATTTCAGTCGTTCACTCTCTATATTTGCGTACATGTCGACAATAAATTGTTGGCGCAGCTCACGACATTATGAAGAAGAATTATGTTATCCGGACCGCGTCGAATCATCATAAGGTACGAACAGACTTTCTTGTTTGTTTTGACTCCTGTTGCGGGATCTCGTCGTACCATCTTGTCCCTTCCAGTAAATTATTGAATATTGGCGAGCGTCATATAATCACAATAGCATGATTGTCACTTTCTAATTTGAGCATGTTCGATTTTAATAATTACAATAATTCATGGTGCTGATTAAGTAATTCGTCCAGCTTCCAACTATGTGCCTGGATATTTCCGAATAGAGGTTATAGTAACCGCAACGTGCATCTACGCGATTGGCGGGCGCGCAATTGTTTGGCCTCACCACACATGAAGTATATTTGTAAAAAACATTGGCAGCATTGAGCCAATGGTACATTTGTCCTTTGATTTTAAATGTGGAATTGCATTGTTGACCATCGTCGTAGTATTGGTGACTATTTCTGTTTACCCGAACGAAGCATGAAATAAATTTTCGAATAGACTCCAGGAAGATATTCGAATCTGGATCCGTGCCGATGAGCAAGCTCTTCAATGGTTCCGGTGGTGTCTCAATTTCCGGTAGTTGCACTTTTCCTGATGCGCAGCACATACCATTTGACTTATGCTTATATTTTAGCGCGTGACAATGTGGACATTCCTTCTTTATAGCACCATTCAAAACTTTCTGATGTGCGAAGGAACGAAGCCGATGTATCGAAGCTCTATGAACTTGTTGGCGTTGATATTGTCAATTATGTAGAGGTGCTTCCGTCCAATTGTCTTTTTTCATTTCGTACCTCTTGTGATTGAGATTCACGCAAGTGCAATACGCCCTCCAGCACATTTTCGTTAGTTTATTCACTTCGAATGTTCTTTCTGCTCTATTATTCGCATTACTGTTGCATGATTTGTTCGACGGTGCAACGGGGCCCCCTCGCGTCTTGCTGGCATTTTTCCCTTTGACACAAATACAAAATATTAGAGTGTGTTACAAAACATACTGACAACTAAATCAAGGCAATACTTTCTTCCAAAAACATTAAACATATGTGTGTTAATATGAAGATCAGAAATTTTTTACACCTATGCGCACCTATATACGATGTCGCATTAATTTTGCATAATTTGTGTGACGATGCAACTGGGCCCCCTCCTTTCATAAAAATCAGTAGAGCCGTTTACGAGTAGCTCAGTCACAAACACCGTCACACGTGGCTTGGATGCCATTCGCCCTATTAGTATTCCTACTTTACTTAATTTTATTTTTGATATTTTCGACTACTATAAAACAAAACATGCTCTCTGTAAAGCAACATTTCCTTGATGAAATGTGCGAGTTCCGTTGAGCAGGGCAGTCAAGCCCTGGGCTGTTAGAGATGGACTTAGCCTTTGGGGCATTGTACATATCTCCTGGTAAGTCTGAATATTTACGTCTACGAGGTACAGTCTGAAATGATATTTCATTGCCAATTTGTGCGGAAATGGCCTTCTAAGACATTAACGCAGCATTTTTTGCTAGACTGACGATGCGGGTGTCCGTTGTTTGGGAAGATTTCTTCTTCCGTCTTCGATTTTCAGTAAGACATCTTAAATTGAAGTTATTTTGCTCCAAATACACCGAGCGTCCAAGACTTTTTGCAATTTCCCGAAGACTTTTCCTTATTTTTTAAGATTTAAGGCAATCTTAATTTCTTCAGCAGAACAATGATCTTTTCGGCCTATATAATGACTTTTTTTAAACTCTCATGTACCTTTATATGCAAGGAGTCAATAAAAACCAACAATCCTTTGACCAAATCTTGATCAAATCCTTTAAAACTTATAAATACCTCCAGTGTACTTATTATTTTGACCACACCAAATATGCCCATCCAAAACAAATTTAAGTTTAGAATTGAATTAATTAATTCGAGATATTTCATAACAAATCAGTGCCATGCCTCTGTATTTATTATTTTAACCAGTAGTGTATATAGATCAGGGCTCGGCACACACACTCTGACATGTAAAAAAACCCGAAGAGGCCTGCCGCAGCTGCGGAAGAAACCGGTTTGTTGCTTTTACACTGCAACAAACGATTTGTAGCAAAAGTTGAAATTAAATAAAATAAAAATGTTGTTTTGAAATTGAATTCCTTTTGAAACTGGAGCAAAATTATAGGCGCGCATTAATGCAAGATAAGTTACATAAGTAGGAAACATAATAGCAGATTACGCATTGCGCATCGCCATCCATATTTTCTATGAAAAATAAATTGTTTTCCCATTTTACATTGAACATGTTTTTGCGCAGTGTAAAATCGAAAAGCTGCGTAGCGTGGTCTTGCATTGTCGACGGCTAAACACAACTGATCTCATTTTTGTTCTAGCTTTGGGTATCAAGCTCGACCGCAAGAGCCGAAGTCGCATTGCCGAAGCCACACGAAGGCTTGTTGCCTTTTGACACTGTACGTATGCCGGCAGCGACGTGGCAGCGCCTTTTCCTATGTTTTTAAGATAGGGCCGTGCCGAGCCCTGATATAGATATTCAGGCAGGCTCCGGTTTTCACTTTCACCAAAAAATGTGATTTACTTTAAAAACAAAAAGTCAGGCGCTCCCGCACTCGTAAAACGCAAGACTTTTCCGTTTTCGAAACGGAAAACAATTCCTCGCCGAAATGAATAGTAAACGGCTTTTTATACAAATAAACAAGTTTTAATTGCAAATGAAAAAAATAGATGACTTGATGATGCATTGACATGAATTTGACACCATTATCTGGGCAATTGAGCTGCTGCCCTTTTTATAAAAATTTTTTTTTAACCAACCCCAAAAATGTAACTGAAAAAATTGGTCAGGGCAACAACAAAAGTGAAATTTTCCGAACAGCTGTGGCAGGCCGATTTGGCTATCGACAAACATAACAGATGCCTTTTGTATGAGCTGCCATTATCGCGTGGTTAAAATAGCAGTAAATTTTGTGCTGAAAGGCCTATCTCTCCTATCTCCAGTTATTCCGTGGGGGTTTGGAGCATAGCTAAAACAGGGTTGATGTGTTTTGTAAACAGTGCGGATTGTGAAATTCAAATAAAATTCGAAAAACGAAAAAGATGCACTCTGACGATGAAGGGATTGTTTTGGTGCACGTATGTATATATTGTTGCAAGACCAAAAATAATAATTTTCATCTCTCTTTTGGTGTTGCGTACAGTTTCTGCCTCCATATTGCGCCATTCGCCAGGAATAATTTTTGAACATATATTCCTGAGCTGTGCATCTCGCACCCACACGGTCCCGATAGGCAACTATCGATATAAGTCTGTGGATTCCGCTCCTGTTGCTGGATACACACTCTAGAAAAACGGAAACGACAAATTCCTGCCACAGTTTTTATACCCGTACTCACAAAGAGTTAAAGGGTATACTGTATTTGTGGCCAAAGTGGATGGTGTAAGCCAGAGAAGGAACATTTTCCGACCCCATAAAGTATATATATTCTTGATCAGTCCGTCTGTCCGTCTTGTTTGACCCCTCGTTCTCAGAGACTATAAAAGCTAAGGCAACCAAATTTTGTTTCCAGACTTATGTAATATCACACTGAATCAAGTTTCTTTCCAAATTGTGCCACGCCCCCTCCGCCTTCACAAAGGACGAAAATCTGTGGCAGCTACAATTTGGAAGATACGATAAAAACGCAGTTTCGTAAGGAATGACCATATCTACCAGATTGCCAAATCAGGTACAGATCGGATCATTATTATGACCAGAATGAAGAAATTAATTTTCAGTTGCTTCCCCCACCTCCTGGCGTTGCTGACGATATTCATTCTCTTTCTCGCTCGCACAAACTCTGCCCTGTGCAATGCGCGAGCAACCTCTAACGGAGGAATGGTATGTGTGAGAATATCTGTTCTACATGTATAATCTACATTTTAGATGTAGATGTGGTTAACAGATGTAGCAAAAAAATTTAAAATTTCAAAATTTCTTTTAAATTTAAATCATAAGCTCACAAATTTATATACTGACTGAGTACGGGTATAAAAGTAGAGTCGCGACTAGAAGCGACTCACGTTCTCTCGTTATACCCGTACTCAAAAGAGTTAAGGGTATACTGTATTTGTGGTAAAAGTGGATGTGTGTAACGCAGAGAAGGAAAATTTTCCGACCCCATAAAGTATATATATCTTGATCAGCATCAATAGCCGAGTCGATAGAGCCATGTCTGTCTGTCCGTCCGTCCGTCCGTCCGTCTTGTTTGACGCCTCGTTCTCAGAGACTATAAAAGCTAGAGCAACCAAATTTTGTTTCCAGACTCATGTGATATCACACTGAATCAAGTTTCTTTCCAAATTGTGCCACGCCCTCCTCCGCCTTCACAAAGAACGAAAATCTGTGGCAGCCACAATTTTGAAGATACGATAAAACTAAAAACGCAGTATCGTAAGGAATGACCATATCTACCAGATTGCCAAATCTGGTACAGATCGGATCATTATTATGGCCAAAATGAAGAAATTAATTTTCAGTTGCTTCCCCCACCTCCTCTGGCGTTGCTGACGATATTCATTCTCTTTCTCCCTCGCACACACTCTGCCCTGTGCAATGCGCGAGCAACCCCTAGCGGAGGAGATGTAGAATCTAAATGGTAGATGTAGAATATCTGTTCTACATGTATAACCTACATTTAAGATGTAGATGTAGTTAACATATGTAGCAAAAAATGTAAAATAAAAATTTTTATTTTTTTATTTTAATCATAAGCTCACAAATTTATATACTGACTGAGTACGGGTATAAAAGTAGAGTCGCGTCCAGAAGCGACTCACACGTTCCTTCTCGTTTTTTATATGAAGTTTGACAGGAATTTTTCGATTCCACGGTGCTGGAGAAAGGCCTTAACAGTACAAAGAATAAACAAATTCACAAAAGTGGATTCCAGAGCGCCTTGAAATGAAAATTAAAACTCAAAGTGAATGTGAAAACCGGAGCCTGCCCGTATTTATGGTATTTTTCAGGGTGGGCAAAGTTTTAGTACACCATGTAAACAATGAATAACTTTGAGATTTCGTGAACGGATTCGCCTATACATATGGTCTAGTCCGAAAATTTGTAAACCAAAGAACTATGGTCCAGAAGCCCGTTTTTTTTGGCATAAAGTCGAAATTTGTATGTTGATGTACAGTTTTTTATACCCGTACTCAAAAAGAGTTAAGGGGTATACTGTATTTGTGGTAAAAGTGGATGTGTGTAACGCAGAGAAGGAAAATTTTCCGACCCCATAAAGTATATATATTCTTGATCAGCATCAATAGCCGAGTCGATAGAGCCATGTCTGTCTGTCCGTCCGTCCGTCTTGTTTGACGCCTCGTTCTCAGAGACTATAAAAGCTAGAGCAACCAAATTTTGTTTCCAGACTCATGTGATATCACACTGAATCAAGTTTCTTTCCAAATTGTGCCACGCCCCCCTCCGCCTTCGCAAAGAACGAAAATCTGTGGCATCCACAGAGATTTTGAAGATACGATAAAACTAAAAAGGCAGTATCATAGAGAATGACCATATCTATCAGATTCGCAAATCTGGTACAGATCGGATCATTATTATGGCCAGAATGAAGAAATTAATTTTCAGTTGCTTCCCCCACCTCCTCTGGCGCTGCTGACGATATTCATTCTCTGTCTCGCTCGCACACACTCTGCCCTGTGCAATGCGCGAACAACCCCTAGCGGAGGAGATGAAGAATCTAAATGGTAGATGTAGAATATTTGTTCTAGATGTATTATCTACATTTTACATGTAGATGTAATTAACAAATGTAGCAAAAAAATGTAAAATGTAAAATTAAAATTTTTTTTTATAAATTTCAATTATAAGCTCACAAATTTATATACTGACTGAGTACGGGTATAAAAGTAGAGTCGCGACTAGAAGCGACTCACGTTCCTTCTCGTTTTATTTTAAATTTTTAAAGTACATATATTTGATCATACATATTGAAAACTAAAAGAAAATCTTTAAAAGCTTCACTTGAGTCTTTTTGCGAGCTTCCAAAAGAAGACACGGGTAAATTTTTGCGAATAAATCTTCTAAAATTTTGAAAATAAAGATCAAGGTACATATGTAGTATATAGTTTTTTTATGTGTAGTTCTAGGATTTAAGTGTTGTGTAATGTCCAATTTATGTGTAGATTTGCAGAAAACTAACTTGCGTCCCCTGTGTTTCGTGGACAATAACTAGCGACCTGTGGCGTCCTTACAAAAACTAATTACGTCAGCTTGTACTTATATTTATCGTAAATGACCGCAAAGTCCCAGTTTGTTGTCCCCCTTTTGGAGAAAAATGGTTTTCAGTCACACATAAGTGGCCGTGTGATAACGATCGCTGCGCTGATGAAGTAAGGGATTTTACAATGGGAAAAATTAAAATAAAGCAGCTAAAAACGTATTATTAAATAAAACGAGAAGGAACGTGTGAGTCGCTTCTGGACGCGACTCTACTTTTATACCCGTACTCAGTCAGTATATAAATTTGTGAGCTTATGATTAAAATTAAAAAAAAAATTTTAATTTTACATTTTTTGCTACATATGTTAACTACATCTACATCTTAAATGTAGGTTATACATGTAGAACAGATATTCTACATCTACCATTTAGATTCTACATCTCCTCCGCTAGGGGTTGCTCGCGCATTGCACAGGGCAGAGTGTGTGCGAGGGAGAAAGAGAATGAATATCGTCAGCAACGCCAGAGGAGGTGGGGGAAGCAACTGAAAATTAATTTCTTCATTTTGGCCATAATAATGATCCGATCTGTACCAGATTTGGCAATCTGGTAGATATGGTCATTCCTTACGATACTGCGTTTTTAGTTTTATCGTATCTTCAAAATTCAAAATTTGGAAAGAAACTTGATTCAGTGTGATATCACATGAGTCTGGAAACAAAATTTGGTTACTCTAGCTTTTATAGTCTCTTAGAACGAGGCGTCAAACAAGACGGACAGATGGACAGACGGACAGACGGCCAGACGGACAGACGGACAGACGGACGGACAGACAGACAGACAGACATGGCTCTATCGACTCGGCTATTGATACTGATCAAGAATGTATATACTTTATGGGGTCGGAAAATTTTCCTTCTCTGCGTTACACACATCCACTTTTACCACAAATACAGTATACCCCTTAACTCTTTTTGAGTACGGGTATAAAAAAACAGTTACAAATTTAATCAGTCCTTTAAAAAATAAACTTCAACAATGCAATCAAAAAGTCCTTTTTTATATTGATTTTTTTTGATCAGAATGTAACCTTTACCTAATTACTTAATTGATTACTTAAAAAGTAAAATTAAATTTAATAGATACTTTCCACATAGAATGCTGCTTAATTAACCGATTTAAAAATAACTAACTTTTACGTAATCAATTTTTTCCCCCAAAAAGTCTTTATTACTAACTAGATATTTCAATTATCTTTAAGAAAACAAGAATTTTTGTATTTTCGGATAAAAAATACCTCAAAATATACCTGCCGAATATCAGACAAGATCGGGAAAACTATACTGGGTTATATATGGGCGGAAATGGTAGAATCCTAATATAACCAAATGCGAAATAGCGAAATTCATTTTTTTGTCAATTATACGGTAATGTGTTTTTGTTTGCATTAATACGCAGGCAAAAAAATGGAGCTTGTGAACCAAAACTAATATTTCTTATAGATTTGGAGACTTACAAATTTGCAAGAAACTATGACTTTTTATCATGGTTTTTCTTTAAGTTTTAAAATCTGCTATTTCGTAATGTTTTTTCAGATGTAGTGCCCGTTTTTTTACACAACTTACGTATCTTACGTCTGGTTGTATTTGACCAATACTGAAAAGCTGATAAATTCAGCTACAAAGTGAACCAGAACCTTTTGTAGCTTCGGCTTACCGACTGGCAAAAAATAAAACTTTCAAATTCAAAACTGATCATCTTTTGCGTTCGTTTTCCCGCAATTTTGCATTAAAAACTCAGAAAAAGTCGAAAAAAAATTATATCTTGTGCTTTTTTACTGAATGGTTTTAGTTTTTTGCCTATAAATATATCCATGTATCCACTTTACAAGCTTTCGTTTAACACGAGGTTTTCCAGGAACGTAGCCACCGTGTTAATCGAGGACCGAGTGTTCATTAATTGTTCTTATTTACACAATAATAGAATAGTATAATAGAAAAAGTGTAACGTCAGTAACAGACAAAAATTAAGATTTATTTTCAACGGAGTTACTTGTCCTTCTTTTCTTTGCTTGATTAATATGGTCTTTATGGTCTTTGTGGACTTTATTTTAAACTAGGTTTAAAGGAACTCCCAAAGAACTGCACTTTCAAAAATTTAATGAAAATATTCCAATGTGAACGCCAGTTAAGTCAATTTGAACAATTTCCGTGACGCAGGATTAGCCCATATGTATAAGGTATTTTTACTTAATTTGGTCCTTTAGCATTGACACCTCCTGACTTTTTTTTGTGGGGTAATTTGATGATCCATTGATGATCTCGAGATCTGCGTGGCCCATCAATATTGACATTGTTGGATACCAGACGTCCATGTAATTATACCCGTACTCAAAAAGAGTTAAGGGGTATATTGTATTTGAGGTAAAGGTGGATGTGTGTAACGCAGAGAAGGAAAATTTTCCGACCCCATAAAGTATATATTCTTGATCAGCATCAATAGCCGAGTCGATATGGCCATGTCTGTCTGTCGTCCGTCCGTCCGTCTGTCCGTATGTCTGTCTGTCTGTCTTAATGAGCGCCTAGATCTCAGAGACTATAGGAGCTAGAGCAACCAAATTTTGTTTCCAAACTCATGTGATATCACACTGCTACAAGTGTATTCCAAAATTTTGCCCCGCCCCCGCAAGAGACGAAAATCTATGGGAGTCACAATTTTAAAGATACGTTAAAACTAAAAACGCAGTATCGTAGGGAATAACCATATCTATCAGATTGCCGAATCTGAATCAGACCGGATTATTATTATAGCCAGAATGAAGAAATTAATTTTCAGTTGCTTCTTCTCTTTCTCGCTCGCACACACTCTTCCTGTGCAATGCCCGAGGGCCCCCTCGCGGAGGAGAAGTAGAATATAAATGGTAGATGTAGAATATTTGTTCTAGATGTATTATCTACATTTTAGATGTAGAGATGTAGTTAACAGATGTAGCAAAAAAATTTTTAAATGATTAAATTTCTATTTAAATTGATATACTGACTGAGTACGGGTATGAAAGTAGAGTCGCGACCAGAAGCGACTCACGTTCCTTCACGTTCCTTTTTCTGTAAAAGGTGCATTGTTTCATTTTCAGTATGCCATGGTGCACCGTTTTGTTGAAGCCAGTAACCGTTCAGACCTTTATAATTCTCGAACAAGAAGTGGAAAACGCATAAAAAACGAGAAGGAACGTGAGTCGCTTCTAGTCGCGACTCTACTTTTATACCCGTACTCAGTCAGTATATAAACTTGTGAGCTTATAATTGAAATTTTAAAAAAATTTCAAATTTTACATTTTACATTTTTTGCTACATTTGTTAACTACATCTACATGTAAAATGTAGATAATACATATAGAACAAATATTCTACATCTACCATTTAGATTCTACATCTCCTCCGCTAGGGTTGCTCGCGCATTGCACAGGGCAGAGTGTGCGAGCGAGACTGAGAATGAATAGCGTCAGCAGCGCCAGAGGAGGTGGGGAAGCAACTGAAAATTAATTTCTTTATTCTGGCTATAATTATGATCCGATCTGATTCAGATTCGGCAATCTGATAGATATGGTCATTCTCTACGATACTGCGTTTTTAGTTTTATCGTATCTTCAAAATTGTGGAAGCCACAGATTTTCGTCCTTTGTAGGGGCGGAAGAGGGCGGCGAAATTTTGAAATACACTTGTAACAGTGTGATATCACACTAGTCTGGAAACAAAATTTCGTTGCTCTAGTTTTTATAGTCTCTGAGATCCAGGCGCTCATCGGGACGGACAGACAGACAGACGGACAGACGGACGGACAGACAGACATGGCTCTATCGACTCGGCTATTGATGCTGATCAAGAATATATATACTTTATGGGTCGGAAAAATTACCTTCTCTGCGTTACACACATCCACTTTTAGCACAAATACAGTATACCCCTTAACTCTTTTTGAGTACGGGTATAAAAACCTAGCACGTTTTAGTTTGTCAAATAGATGCTGATTGATGTTGTTTTCTAAAATTTGTCTGAATAAATTCTAAAGGACCAAATTATATAAAAATACTTTATACATATGTACATATATGCAAGTCGGTTCATTAATATTAAAGATATTCAATGTAGGACTAAAACTTGGCGTACCCTGCGTTCACAAACGGCCGCAGCTTAACACAGAGAACAAAGAAAATAAAAAATAGTACATTTTTAGACAGCATTCAAGCTTTGGCGCACAGTGGCGAAAATCTGTTGCAAACGATGTGAGCGCTGAGTGAGAGCTTTGGATAATAATAATAATAATACAAATAATAATTAATACTAGGGGGCAAGCCTCTTTGCTCGCTTCGCTAGTGAACTATTTACTCATATCACATATTTTTCTTATATTCTCTATTCTTATTTCGTATCGTACTTAAATTCTTTTCTCATCCACCTTTTTTTTTTTGTTGTACCACCTTACCATTACTTATACATTTTTCTCTTAAATTTCTCTTTTACATATCTCTCATACCACCTTCTCAGGCTCTTGCTGTCTCAATACAACCCTCTCACGCACATTTTGCGTCATGGTCTCTCTCTAGACCCTCAACCGAGCCACACACCATGTTTGACTCTCTCTAGCCCACACTTGTGCCATCGGTTGACCATCGTGATGCGGTCGTAGCCTTCGTGTATGATTCAATTCAACGCACCCACTGGTGCCAGAGTGTATGGTACTTCTTTATCATCCTTGTCCTCCAGCAGATGGTCCACTTCAGCTGCAACTATCTCACTTGGAATAGCTCGCAGCTTTTTATGAGCGTACTTGTACGTTCTCTTACTAGATAAAGATTTGAACATCTGACGGTCACCTTCAACTACTTCAATAATTACAAATGGACCTTTAAACTAAGGATCCAGCTTCGTTTGGTGACGTTCCTCACACTTAAGCAAGACATGGTCGCCTACGCCAAATTTCACAATTTTAGCCTTATTTTTATCAAATCTTTGCATATCGTACGAATTCGTCTTCCACCAATGGCATCATGTCTGAGGGTCTCGCTTCCTTGCCAATTAATATTTCCAATGGACTAGCCTTAGTAACTCGATTTATTGTAAAATTTAAAGCCAACTGAATGTCTTTTAATTTTAATAAAATGAAAATCAATTTTCTGTGCTGAGCAAAACTGTTGGAAATAGTTACTTGTAAAACTCCGGCCCTGATCTTGGTACCCCGAATAAGGATATGACTGACTTTACTGCCCCAATGAAACTTTCTGTATCTAGATTGAAAGTGTGATAGAGATAAACAAACTTGGTGAACGCATCGATCTGCACCATAACGTATTCCTTGAGGTCTTTCTTTCGAATTAATTTGTCACTGATGTCAATGTGTATCGTATGCCATGGTATATCGATCTTTGTACGGAATGCAGTTCCACCTGTGTTTTGCCTGAGGCAGGTTTAGACAATTTGCTTACTTCGACATATTCTGAAACCAATACTGAGTATACACTTTATCTAAAGTCTTCTCCCAGCCCAAGTGCATTATAGCTTCGTGTACGTGATTAATGACCGACCATCTGAAAGCCCTAGGTATCACCGGTAGGCATCTGGTTTTACCATTTCTTTGTATTTTCTTATATAAAACACCCGCTCTTTGTTCAAATGTCATTGCAATCTGATCCTGCAATTAATTATTCTGATCTCGTTGTTGTTCTGCTAGGAGCCAATTATTCGTTATTTCCGCTAATTCTACACGCAATTCTTGTATTTTCGCATTATCGATCGATAATGGGTTTCACCAAGGAAAGCCTACATGTGCCATCTGATTCCCCTTTCTATACTCTCCACTGAAGTCGAATGATTGCAGATATGCCCACCAGCGATGTATGGCGAGAATTGCAATCGGTATACACTATAAAAGGGCGGCCATGCGGACATCTACTCTGTGCATTAGAATGGCGCCATATCCAATCGAACTAGCATCTGTGTGTAGCTCAACGGAGTATTGCAGGGTCATAGATGATCAAAACAGAGTCGCCAACTAGTGATGATATAATTTCCTTTCGCACCTGCTCGTGTTTCTGTTCCCATTCAAATTTGTTGTTCTTGGTGGTAAGAAGATAAAATTGTTTAATTTTCTCAGAAAATCGTGGAACAAATTGTCGAAAGTATGATGATAGCCCTATGAACTGTCTCAGTTGAGTTACCGATTGCGGCGGCGGCAGTGCAGCCAATGCTTCTATTTTACGCGGATTTGGCCTAATCTCGCCGTTTTCAATCTGGAATCCCAGATATTCTACACAAGGTTTCCAAAATGTACACTTGGTTATATTAAATGAGAATCCGGCCTTAGTCAATACATGCAACACCCTTTCTAGTCTCTCATACGCCTCTTTCTTCGTGCTGGTAAAACTAAAACATCATCGATGTAAACAATGGCATATGAATAGGCCAGTTTACCCAAAGCTCGAGTTATCGCTCGTTGAAAGATAGAAGACGCGGTTTTCAAACCAAATCGTATGGACACAAATTCAAACTGGCCCTCAGGTGTTACAAATGCCGTGCGTTCGGAGTGTATGAGTATCTGATAAAAACCGCTTGCCATATCCAAACTCGAAAAGTATTTGCTGCCACGCAGTCTATTGATCTGATCAGATATTAATGGTAGTGGATACTTATCCGAAACTGTATTCGCATTCAATTCTCTGTAGTCAACACACAATCGGTCGCTACCATCTTTCTTTTTTACTAGCAGCATTGGACTCGCAAACGGGGAGCAGCTCGGACGGGTAACGTTGTTCGCTAAGAGTTCTTGAATTTTGGTTCTCACTAAAGTTTTCTCTTCTATGCTAAACCTGTACGGACGCCTCATTACTGTTTTATTTGGATCCATCAAACGGATTTCCAGCTCACCAGTTGTTACCCAACTATTTGGGATACCCTTTATGAATCTGTGTGCACATCGCTACAATATTTGGACTAGTCAGCCTTGTCTGAATCACATAACTCTATGTCACTGTTTATGAGCCTTGGAAAATCCACTTTGGCAACGTCAGACAGCGTGTTGACATTTTGAATCTTATATAACTCGAATTTGTTGGCATCTATGGACACACCGAAACCCTGACTCAAAATTTCACGTCCAATCAATACATCATGCTTCAGCCATTCATCCCTTGCAACGTGAAATCAAATTTTTAAAGAGTATTCACAAATTTTGACGGTCGATAGAATTTGTAACGTACATGATATAGAACTTTCACCTATGCCTCTTAAAACTACCTAATTGTTGAGTCTCTTGCTAGAAAATTTATCAGCCAACTTTTCTTTCAATAATGAACACTCGGCACCCGAGTCAAAGAAAAATGGAACGGGCTTATCAAACTGATATAGGGTTCCTCTTGGCTCCACCACGGTACAAACATCTACCCGCTTCTCGTATGTGCTGCTTCTATTCGATGTTGAGGTTCCTTTTGTACATGCAAAACATGTCACGGTTGCTCGTCCTTTGCTTTGTGTTGTGTTGATATGCGCTTGTTTGCCCTTGAACGCATTCCATTCTCCAGTTTTTCGGTTTCGGCATTCTGCAATCTTATGTCCCATTTTGCCACAGAAATGGCACATTCGACATAAATTTTTGCTTCTTTCGTCCGGTGCTGGGCCCGTGATCTGTCGTAGAATGGTCACTCCGTTTACCAAACTCATACGCTCGCAACTGCTGTTCCAATTTACTACGTGTTCTGGTGGTGTTCTGCCCGTGTAGCAGATCTGTGATAGCCATTGTGATGCTCCACCATCCAAAGAGTCGCTGAGTGCCATCACGAGTGCGCTGCTTTCCAATGGGTTATCAGCCATGATTATATCCACGGTTTTGCACCATTATGCAGCATCTGCACCCACAGCGTCGGGACTGTACTTTGGAAAAGTTACAATTTTGTTTGTGTGGTCCGCCATTTTTTATACCTGCATCGATATTAGGACTTCCATGAAATGTTTGTTCTGGGCCTCGAAAAGTGCGCGCCAATGGTTGTCGGGATGATTTGGTGGCGAGGTCGATCCCACTTCTGATGTCGGATCATGGTCATTTTGGTCAAGCGCTTCTCTTTCATCCGCCATATCTCAAAATTCTACAGCACAGCAAGTCGCAAGTGTTCCTTCTTTTTGCCTCTAAAACTCTACTGACTTTACTCTTCGATTTCCTATACTTGCGCCATGCTCATCTGAGAGCAACTCTCGCTCTCAGACTATGCTATCAGCAACATTGAGTCTGTACCAAATGAACCGAACTAGCTGGTGTTTTTATTAACATTTATTATTTATGAAATACAATTTCTTATCCTCCGACATCTATATATATATAAAAGAAAGTCGTGTTAGTTACACTATTTATAACTCAGGAACGGCTGTACAGAAATGGCTGAAAATTGGTGGATAGGTAGCTTAGAGCCAGGAGACCAGAATAGGATACTGTAAACGTCAGTCACTAAAAACCGTGGTATAACAAAAAATAATCACACTTGGAATAACAAAACGAAAATGACAGCTATGTAATGGACGTATGGATAAAAAATTTAATTTTTGTTAGAAATCAATATTAAAAAAGTGAAGTGAATTATAAAACGCGGTATAACAAAAACGCATAAGACCTGGAATAACAAAACGCATCTCAAACAGCTAAGTAATTTTGTCTGTGAATGAATGGTTGAAAATTTGAGTTCTGAAATAAATTTTTAGGTGAATTGAAGGGAAGTGAAGTTTAATTAACAATGCCAAGACCAAGACGATCGAACGAAACACTGCAAATGAAAAGAATGAACAGCGACGCGTTAGTATGGCTCGACTTCGTGCTTCTCAATCATATTGCGTCGACATGTACATATGTCAAAATAGAAACGAAATGTTTAACTTTCATTAGGTTGAACAAAGCCAAACTACGTTCTGAGGAATACATCTACTTTTTTTTGTTAAGTTTTTTCAAAGCACGGAACGTGATATGATCATCAGTAATTAGATTAAGTAGTTCAAACGAATGTACCCCTGTTGAATTCCCAACACAAGGACGTTTATGATATTTTAATTAAAGCAATCGATGCTGAAAAGGGTGTTTTATATTTTCTAGATGCCCCTTGTGGAACTGGTAAGACATTCCTCATGTCAGTAGTTTTAGCCACTGTTCGTGCAAGATCCAACATAGCGGTTGCAGTTGCTTCTTCTGGAATAGCAGCAACATTGTTAGAAGGATGCCGTACGGCTCATTCAGCATTAAAAACAACACAAAGCATTGCAAAACACTCAGTAATGTCCAAAGTTTTATCGGCATCGAAAATCAATGGCTCGAGATATTTTGAAGGAGCAATGATTTTACTGTCTGACGATTTCCGCCAAACACTGCCAGTAATTCCAAGATCTACGGCTGCCGACGAAATAAACGCTTGCCTAAAATCGTCGAATCTATGGCACTATGTGAAGAAACTGCAGCTGACAACAAACATGAGAGTTATATTGCTGAAGATTTCTCGGAGCAATTGCTGACTATCGGTAATGGTCAAGTACCTGTCGATAAATCGAGCGGATTGATATCATTTCCAAATCATTTCTGCAATTTTGTCTCATCAAAAGACGAACTTATCAACAATGTATTTCCAAACATTATTTCTAACTACAAAAATAATGAATGGTTGAGTGAGCGAGCAATTTTAGTGGCTAAGAATAAAGATGTAGATGACCTGAACTACATAATTCAAAATAAGATCATTGGAACAATGTATTCATTCAAATCTATTGACTGCGTCACAAATGAAGATGAGGTCAACAACTATCCAATCGAATTTTGAAACTCCCTGGATGTGCCTGGCTTACCACCGCTCAATTTACGCCTAAAGGTTGGCTCCGTAGTAATCATGCTTCGAAACATGAACCAATCAAAACTGTGCAACGGTACGCGTTTGGTGGTTAGAAAATGTATAAACAATGTAATTTACGCGACGATACTAAGAGAAAAATTCAAAGGTGAGGAAGTTCACATTCTGAGGATCCCGATGATCCCAACCGATATGCCGTTTGGCATTTGCCATGACCATCAACAAATCACAAGGTCAATCCCTAAAAGTCTGTGGTTTAAATCTAGAACATCCATGTTTTTCCCATGGTCAATTATATGTGGCATGTTCACGGGTCGGAAGTCCATCTGCGTTGTTTGTTTTTGCGTCTGATAATAAAACAAAAAATGTCGTGTATCACAAGGTACTTAAGTGAAGAGCAACCTATGTACTAAAATAAAGAAATAATAATAAATGATTAATGTAGGTATTTAATTATTGTTGTAATTTTTCTAATAAACAAAAAAATTAATAAATTCCAAAATCTGCCTTTAAGGCGAAACAGAGTTCCCCGGGTCGCTAGTATGTATATAAAAATCTCGTGTCACGGTGTTAGTTGTTGAACTCCTCCCAAACGGCTGGATCGATTTTCATGAAATTTTCGTCGTATATTGGGTATTCGCATAGGTCGTAAAGTATTTTTGATCCTTCATATTACCACTACTAAACTTTTAATCGCGATTTTTTTTTGATCAAGTATTGCTTTTATTTAACTGTCAGTGTGTTTAGTGACATAACATACATATGTTTAATGTTTTTTGAACAAGTAGTGCCTTGATTTAGTTGTTGTTATTGGCTAACATCCTAGCTAATAGAATTTGTTTCCTTTTTTCGGAAACAACAACGAAATCGGAAGACGGTGTGGATTGGTTTTAGCATATTTTTCGACGGCTTCATTTATTTTAGACGCTACATTGAGTTCTAAGCATATGAGCTTTTTCCCATTCAAGCGGTAGCGAGTGTAACAAAAGAGAGGGCGAGAGAGAGAGTGATCTTAACAGCGCTTCAATTATGCTCTCATTTCTCATAATTTACATTACTTATTTGTAGGTAGTTTAATTTCATGATAATTGACAGATGCAAGTATTTAAGTGCAACACTAGCGAAGTGACTACAGTTGTAATTTTCGTTGTATCATGTATTGCTTTGATTTAGTTTTCAGTGTCTTTTGTGATATAATCCCGATCTAATATTTTTCTGTGTGTTTGTTACTTTTGTTTGTTTTGGTTATTTTTTAATTTTGCTAAAGTTAAAAATGCCAGCAAGACGCAAGGGGACCCAGATGCATTGTCAAACAAATCATGCAACAGCAATGCGACATAAAGTATCATAATAGAAAGAACAGTCGAACGAATTGAAGAGGAAAATGAAAATGTGCGTGAGGGCAAATCTCAATCACAAGAGGTACGAAATGAAGAAAGACAATTGAAGCGGAGACGTAAGCGCCGCTACATAATAGACAATATCAGAGAAACTGACCGACAACGCCAACAAGTACATAGAGCTTCGATACATCCGCTTCGTTCCTTCGCACATGAATGGTGTTATTGAGAAAGAATGTCCCCATTCTCACGCGCTTAAATATAAACATGAGTCAAATGGTATGTACTGCGTATTAGGAAAAGGGCAACTACCTGAAATTGAGACACCAACGGAACCATTGAACAGCTTGCTCATCGGCACGGATCCAGATTCAAATATCTTCCTGAAGTCTTTTCGAAAATTCAATTCATGCTTCGTTCGGGGCAACAGAAATAGTCAATACAATACAATACTGCTGCAAATGGTCAACAATACAATTCCACATTTAAACTCAAAGGACAAATGTACTATTGGCTCAATGCTGCCAATGCCAAACGAATGTTTTTACAAATATACTTCATGTGTGGTGAGGCCAAAAATCGCGCGCTCGCCAATCGATTAGATGCACGTTGCGGTTACCATAACCTCAATTCTGAAATGTTCAGGCGCATATTGGAAGCTGGTCGAATTACTTAATCAGCACAATAAATTATTGAAATTATTAAATTCACACATGCACAAATTGGAAAGTGAAAATCACGCTATTGTTATCAATCATGATAAAACACCAGATGGTACGTAGATTCAATGCCGCTGTAGTTGACGACGTTGCTGGAATAAAGGTTGGCGATCGTTTAGTGTTTTTTTAAAGAATGTATCTTTGCAGTTCTGAAAAGCTGACAAACACTTTGTATCTGCAGCGTAACGTCTGGAAGATATAAAGCTTTTAAATTAAAATTTGATCATTTTTTTACTTACAAAAATAGAACCCCGAGATCCACGCGAAATATTTAAAAAAAATGTTATTTGAACATTTCTTAACGTCGCCAAAATATGTATATATGTATAAAAAGAATACAAATTAAACGAGAAGGAATGTGAGTCGCTTCTAGTCGCGACTCTACTTTTATATCCGTGCTCAGTCAGTATATAAATTTGTGAGCTTATGATTGAAATTTAAATAGAAATTTTAAAATTTTACATTTTTTAGCTACATCTGTTAACTACATATATATACATCTAAAATGTAGATAATACATCTAGAACAAATATTCTACATATACTATTTAGATTCTACATTTCCTCCGCAAGAAGGCGCTCGCGCACTGCGCAGGGCAGATCAATCTGTACCAGATTTATCAATCTGGTAGATATGGTAATTCTCTACGATACTGCGTTTTTAGTTTTATCGTATCTTCAAAATTGTGGATGCCACAAATTTTCGTCCTTTGTGATGGCGGAGGGGGCGTGGCAAAATTATAAAAGAAATTTGATTCAGTGTGATATCACATGAGTCTGGAAACAAAATTTGGTTGCTCTAGCTTTTAGAGCCTCTGAGAACCAGGCGTCAAACAAGACGGACAGACGTACAGACAGTCAGACAGACAGAGACTCGGCTATTGATTCTGATCAAGAATATATGTATATACGTTATGGGGTCGGTAAATTTTCCTTCTCTGCGTTACACACATCCACTTTTACCAAAAATACAATATACCCCTTAACTCTTTTTGAGTACGGGTATACAAATTTTGAGCAAACAAAAAATCTAATTTTTTTAATTCAATTAAGTTAAAAATATAAAAAATAATTCTTATTGTGAAACAAAAAAAAAATTTTAATTTTACTGCCAAAAAGTTCAACTTTGACACTTCTTGTTAAGCTTCTCTTCTTGTGCAGACTATATAAAAAAAGATTTTGCTTTTAAATTAAGTTTATATCATGAAGATACATATGTACATATCTTCATATCTATTATTTTTCCAAAGCTGTAATGGCCGAATGTCCCACTGTCCGGATCGCATCACTTTTCGTTTTTATGATTCTAAAGAAAATCTAAATCAAAGCACATGCAAAAAAAACAAGAAATCTTTTCAACTTGCTCTCTAATGCAGCTGGCTCGTTCGTTATTTGCTTCTGCTTTGACTGCGACTTCTGATATTTTCGGAAAAGTAGAAATAAGCCATGAAACTTATCGCAAGATTATAAATAAAAATGTATGTTTATACTAATTGTATTTGGTGAATATTGCAAATTATTTTCAATCGGTCTAATAATTATTATCTCTTCTCTTTTATCATGTAGCCCATTTACTTAAGTGTCCGTCTAAAGCCAAACAAAGGTACTTGTAGATCTTGTGTTTGCACCAATATACAGACTTCTGAAAAAAACGAAAACAGCACATCACCTCTACCCGCAGTCAAAAACACATGTCCCTATTCCAATAAATTGTTTGGGGAAATTTTATGCAAATGTAAAAACAAACCTAGCAGGGCAAAGCTGACAAATGTAACCGCTGTACGTAATTTATTCGACTCTCGAAAAGTAATTCAAAGTGAATATACAGAAGGATTTACTCCCGCGAGTTTTCCGAGTATAACCATTAATGTAATTGATTCTGATAATATCTGCGTGTGTTTGTGTACACAGTTATCTAGTAAAAGTTTGCAAATTGACGATCAAATGAAAAGAACTGATGAATTAAGTTGCGTCATGTGTCGGAATAAAGGAAAAATACAGGGAGCCGCGTACCAACAAAATCTCGTTTCGCAGCATCTTTTGCTGGACACAATAATTTTCCCAATCGATCAACACCATCCCAACACAGATATTGAACATCTGCATGATGATCCATATACTCCAGAAAGTAACGAGTCCCATTCACCTTATGCGGAGATTACAAGCACATGTACGTCAATCTCAAACCGAATTCGCAATCCGTTTGATCTTAGACTGTCACAAGACACACACTTTGAAACTAAAAATACGGATTTGGATCCTTCGGCTGACGGAAAGACAGCAAAAACAATTAATCTTGACTCAGAAAAACAACCAAGAGGGACTGTAACGCCTGACCAATTGAAATGTAGGTTAGAAAATTTAGAGAAGTTATCAAAACGTTCTTTGGGGGGTGACGACACTTCTGTTCGGGAAGGTGATGTTGAAAATGTTAATATTGTGTACTCCCTAAATGATTATCCATCTCGTACAAGACGCACTTCAATTGCTATCCCTATGTGTTGTAATATTAATTAACACCAGTTTGTTTTTATTAAGAATTTTTGTTTAAAAAAAGCATTTCAAGGTCATTTTTGCAGTTGGAGAATCTCTTGTTGAAAGAAAATGTAATTTTGATTATTTTTAAACAAAATTCATATAAAAAAATAAGTTATATTCTCGCTTTCATTTTTTTTAACCCAAAAAAAAATACAAATTTACCCATTTTTCTTTTTAAGGTACATCTTTGCGTTTCAAATACAGTACAACCATTACTTATAGCCATTTCAACCTGTGGTAGTACAATCATTACAACAAATTATAAAGTTATTTTTTTGTTAAAAAATTAAATCTATAAGTATTGTATTGACAACCATTTTTATTTAATGTAATATCCTTTATTTTCGCAGTGGAAGAAAATCAGCATAAGCCCGTTCCTTAAAATTTTTGTAAATTTTCTTTTGAATTTATGTATTTTTTGTTGATCTATTTAAGAAAATAAACACTTACAATATACTTTAAACATCGTTTATATTTTTGAAACTATTCAATTAAAAGTTCTCGTATTTAATATTAGAATATTTGTGTGTTGTGTAAGATCAAAGCTTTAAACCACTTTAATATTTTTTGGAAAGATTTTTCCACTAGTCATATGAATGTACATTGGGCTGGACCAAAATTTGACCAACAATTTTTTGTTTTTTGTTTTTTTTCCTTATTCTGTTAGCAGTGGTTGAAGCATTTTTCTCGTATGCGTATACGAGTAACGGTATTTTTAACTGTTATGAACCTAGGAATTTTTGTCCCGTGCGACATGTCCCGTACGAATATGGTCTTAATTCAATTTTAAAAAAACAACGAATCATATTTGCTTATAACTATTACCATTTTAAAAAGACATCAATGCACAATATGTATAGAAATTTACATGAACATAGTTCCTCAACTTTCGCTGAAATATGAGTTTAAATTGATCGCCGCGAAAACCACTTCCATATTTGTCCCGTGCAAATGGCTCGACAAAATATCGTAAACGAATAGTGGCTAAAAATCGACCTTAGCACCACTTATAGGGCTAATCAAGAGCTGTATCATAAAGGTTAACATATTTGGAAAACCCGTCTTTGTTTAACCTTTCTACCACTTGCAATGCGTACGACTTTACCGTTCGACGTCAGAGAAATTACCATATGCAATAGATTTCAACGCATTGTCCAATTCATTCAGAAAAAAAAGTTATTTTTTAAAATTCTTGTTTAAAAAATTTGTTTAAATTCGGTAGCAACAAAATAAATTGGTGTCCCGTTTGAATTTAAAAAAACATTTTTTTGGCTCAACCTAATGTACATGTAATGAATCGAAAAACCCTGTGCTCACCGATCAGATTTTAAAAGTTGTACAACTTTAAATTAATTCTTAAATTCAATTTATTTTGTATTATCAAATCGTTAAAGCGCATTTTAAAATATCCAACTAAATTTTTTGGATTAAAACTTATGCTCAAAAAACTTTGAGAGTTATACTTTATTGATTCACATAAACGTTCGACTTTTAATTATACACAAACAAAATGATTATTCAAGAGGTTTAAATTATTTTTTTGACTGACGGTATTTAAAGCATTTTAGTTTATTAATCTAGTTTTTTCTATTGTTATAGGCTCAGCTTATATCCCCCACCTTCCAGAATCCTTGAAGGTTTTAGAGCATCAAACCTTGACTGATGATAGTCTTTGGATGGAACAATCAAACGGCGATACTTGTTCTTCGAACAGTTTGGTTTCCAAGTCGCATTATATTCGTATGAAGCCCGTTTCTACCAGTCCGAGTAAAAGTGTGAAAGACCAGAACGGCATTCTTTCTTGTAAAAATGAAGACTGCACCAGTCTTGACAATGATAATGTACTGCTACTAAAGGAAACCACTGTTTAAAAAAATTACGTCAACAATTTGTGTAGAATGGTCCAATTACTTGTACCTCAAAGAATTGTTTTAAAATTATGTATGTTAAATGCGTCCATCTTAGATAATGTAATTCAAATAAAGAGCTGGGAATACTTAAAATATATAAACAAGTGTTCTTTATTAATTCTTGAATTTATTTTAAAAGAAAATTAGGAGATGATTCATGTATTAAACTATTCAATAAGTTTTTTTGCTTTAAAATATCTGCGAAGATACAGGACTTGCCACGTAGCCAAACCAAGCAAACAGCACATGCTGAAAATGCTAAAGAAAAGAACCCGACTATTGGTTTTTTCTGCAATAGAAAAATTAAACAAAATTATCATATTTTATTTGTGAAGGTTGTTTTCAGTTTTACCATTTGTGTCACGCATTTCTTCCTCTCGCTTGCGCATTAGAATAAAATCACGCACAATAGAATCGGAAAGGTCTTCCAACCTTTTGAGGTCAACTTCAAGAGGTTTCAGTTTGGAAGCTTCACCAATCTATGGAATTGGCGTTTAAGTCAGAATGAAATACTCATTTTCAAAAATCAGTTTGACTTACACCCTCGTAACTTTTAGTTTCTACGCCTTTTTTTGTTACTAGCGACACCTCTTGCGGAATTCCTCGTTGGTCTGTAGTAATATTTATTATAAAATATTTCTGTGTAGAAGGTATTGTTTTACATACGTGGTGGCACTTTTGAGATGAAGCATATTTCGTAGGCGTCATATACTTCTGACATAAAACTGAACTTTCCTTTGGTAATGTGCTCTTTTTGTGACAATATATGTCCTTTTGTGTCGCGGGCCTAATTTTAAAGTTTTAGTTTTGACTTCGTTATAACAAATAATAATCAAACTTACAACATAGTCGATGATTTGACCAGGTACATCGGAAACTTCGTATTCGCCCATTACCAATTGATTAGCCTGAATGTCTTCTTTGAGGCACTTTTGTGTGTTTGGCGCCAGGTTAAACATAACACTGCTACTTGGCCAAACATATACGATAAATACAAAATAAAAAACGTTGCTTTTGCCATGTCGTGAATTTCAATATAAATAACTTAATGAATGACAGAGATGAGGTGGCTAACTTTTCTTCTTCCTACTTTATACTCGACATTCAAAGTAAATTTATTGACATTCCACCAACCATTCCATTCCTAATACAACCCTGCGTGTTTTAAGTGTTGAAAAATGAGCACCAACATTATTGTTACTGGTACTCGTTATATGTATTTGGATTTGCATAAAATATTGTAGTTATAATATAGGATGTACATGAATGATGGATAAACTTTTGACTTGGAGGTCTGGCAACGAAAGAGCGGAGGATCCTAAATATTTACCGAATAAGAAAATAATTTTTTATTTTTATTTCTTTTTTAAATAACACATTTTGAAATAACTTAAAAACTCTCCATTGCGAGCCAAGTATTGAACAGGTCTGCTAGCGAGATATGTATCTTGTTTGTAGCCCAGAAATTCTATGGTTTTCATGGTTTGAAGAAGAACTCCCACTCTGAAAATCATAAATAAATATGAGAATCAATTCTCTTTCGTCCGTTTTCTTGTCGTCTTGCATAATTCTGTTGATTTCCCAAAATATGGTTACTTTCCTTGTCATCGAGCGCCCAAATCAGCTGTTCTCAATACGCACAACTGCCAATTTGAACGCCTTATCTGCTTCATTGCGTCTATTCCGATATCGATAGGAAACGCGCCCAGTGTGAGAAGGCTATTATAGGCGATTGTTGTTGTTCCAAATGTCTACACATATTGTACTACAAATATTTGATTTTTTCGGAAACGTGTGGACTTGGACAAAAATATTTATATTCTCATTAATCTTCTCACTTTGGTTAATAACTACTCACTTAAAACTCTTTGCAACTCTCTGCCATGCAACAGTACTGATCCACGAAACACAACTACATTTGTTACGGTCATTCTAAAACTACACATTCAGGCAGGCTCCTGTTTAAATATTCACTTTACTGCTGTTATACCAACGCGTTAGTGCCAGCTCATACAAAAAGGCCACTGCTATGCTTAACAGAGACTTATCGATAGTCAAATCGGGCTGCTAGAGCTGTTCGGAGCAAGACACTTTTCTGTATTTGACCGGACCAATTTTGCAGATCCAATTTCTAGGTTGGCTTAAATAAAAATTATTTATTTAAGAGCACAAGCACAATTTCCCTGGTAAGGCTGTCAAATTCATGTCAATGCTTCATTAAGTCATCTATTTTTTTCCTTTTGCAATTAAGATTTTTTTAGTTGTATAAAAAGTCTTGTACTTTTCATTTCGGCGAGGAATTTGGTGCCGTTTATAATACGGAAAAGTCTTGCCTTCGGGAGCGCCTGACTTTTCGTTTTGAAAAGTAAATCACATTTTTTTGGTGAGAGTGAAAATAAATTTTAAACCTATAGAAACATGAAGAACATTCAAAATATGTTTTCATTTTTGTCGATTTTCTATAAAAACATTACTACATTGAACAGCGTATTTTCAGGCGTATTCGGCTTATTTTATATAAAACAAGATGGAATTCAAATGAATGGACATTTCTTCGGTTTTCTAATGCTAAACTTCCAGTCTATTTAAAAAAGTATCAATTGTTTAATTTGGATAACTAAAAATTTTTCAAAGGAGTTTTGAAAGTAGTGAGGTGCGGAACTACTATTTCATTGAACACAGATGTATATACCTATTCTTTAGGTAGAATCTGAAAACTATAAAATTATTGACAAAGTTGAAAAGTAGAAAAGTGGAAAGCCGACGGCATATGGGCAGTTCCGCCAAAAGGTCAAAAATCATAAAAGGTCAGTAAAAACCGATTTCCATATAATTATTTAGGAATATTACTTTCTAAATTTATTGAAAGGTAACTAATTTGCTTTATTCGCATATAATTTAATTAACTTTGATCCAAAAACATCTTAAAATAAGCAAAAGTTCACATTTTCGTTATTTTTTTGTATTTTTATAGACATGTTTTCCTTTATTATTATCTCCTACAAAAAAGCTGATTATCGATAAAAGTTAGTCCTCAAAGTCATTCTTAAATATTGAACTATCTATAAAAATAAGCAGACCAACCTCTGCTTTTAGTATATTCTTAATCTGGTAACGTCACGCCAGTAATGTTCGTCAGATGCCTCCGCAGACATATATGAAAAAACACGAAAGGTTTTAACATTAAATAACTTTGAAAATTAACACTACATATTTTATATGCATGCACAAAAAATTTATATACAGATAGACCTACCCAATACGCAGAGATTTGCCATTTTTTACCCCAACCTCGAAAACCACTTCACTTTTAGGTCATATTTTGGCTTATAACTTTAAACCCGTACGCTCGATTATTTCCATTTTTTCGTGAATTTTTTTAATAATATATAATATTTTTTAATATTAATAATATTGCAATGGTTGTGCATGTGATTCAGCAGCAAAAATGTTGGTGGACATGGATGATGATGATGAGCACAACTTTAACGAGGAGGAGATATTATAATGGATATATGTTTTGAAAAAACACTGAAGCGTGGTCATTTGTGTTGTTGTTATTTTTTTTAATTTTTTTATATTTTCATAGTGAATTCCGATTTCTCGTTGTGAAGTTCTATTATTTATGGTTTCATTTGACAATTATCGAAAAAATACCGCACGGAAACGTGCGAATTAGAACATCCCAGATGGATGGTGGAATAAATGGGAAATTTTCGGAACGGCAAAACGTTACGCACCATCCTCGAAATGGATGGTGGATGGGAATAGGCTATAACGTAACGCCAGAAAGGAACTGTCCATATGTGTAATATGTAATTTTGAGAAAAAAAAACATGTCTAAAATAGGGATATGTATATGGGCATTTCTCTGAAGTCGAACGGACCAGTCGTACGCATTGCAAGTGGTAGAAAGGGTAAACAAAGACGGATTTTCCAAATATGTTAACCTTTATGATACAGCTCTTGATTAGCCCTATAAGTGGTGCTAAGGTCGATTTTTAGCCACTATTCGTTTACGATATTTTGTCGAGCCATTTGCACGGGACAAATATGGAAGTGGTTTTCGCAGCGATCAATTTAAACTCATATTTCAGCGAAAGTTGAGGAACTATGTTCATGTAAATTTCTATACATATTGTGCATTGATGTCTTTTTAAAATGGTAATAGTTATAAGCAAATATGATTCGTTGTTTTTTTAAATTGAATTAAGACCATATTCGTACGGGTCATGTCGCACGGGAAAAAAATTCCTAGGTTCATAAAAGTTAAAAAGGTTCTCGTACTTTTTTAAGATAGTCTAATACGTTAGAAAGATTATGGGGAACAAATTTTCTCAAGAATGTACTTTTTTATATGAGATAATTGTAATAGAAAACATGGCTAATACCCTCTGCACACTGAGCCCATCCCGGAGGAACGGTGGGAATTTTTAAAATAAGTGAAACTCCGATTCACACTGCGACCATCCAACATCCCCCAACCATGAGAAACAGCTGATGCTCATAATTGCGTGCGGAAATTTGTTTACGTCTTTATTTAAAATGAATATTAATAATATTGCAATGGTTGTAAATGTGATTCAACAGAAAAACATGTTCTTGACCAAACTAATCATGTTGCTGCACATGGATGATGAGGATGAGGAGGAGATATCAGAATGGATATTTGTTTTGAAAACACTGAAGCGTGGTCATTTGTGACTGCTTCTACTAAATTTAGTCAATGTTTTAAATAAAAATATATATGCTATGTCTTTCGGTTCCGGACATTTTGGGACAAAGCTGTAGCCATAAACAACGATGCACTTTTTAATGAGAATTTTATATCGCCATACCATTGTATACTTTGGGCTGTTTTTCTGAGTACAGAATAGTCGGAGGGCTGTTAGCCAACAGCGTGTGCAATTTCCAGCATGAGTTTTGCAAAACACTCCTCATAAACAAATTCCCAGAGGATAGTCCACAATCTATCTCACTTCTGAGTTTTGCGCCTGAGAATATTTTGACATCAGATGTTTTGTTGTTGTTTTTTTTTTCATTTTCCTGTCTGTCATTGTTTACATTTTCGTAGTGGTTGCATTTGACAATTATCGAAAAAATACCGCATGGAAACGTGCGAATTAGGAACATCGCAGATGGATGGTGGAATAACTGGGAAATTTTCGGAACGGCAAAACCTTACGGCCCATCCCAGAAATGGATGGGGGATGGTGGATGGTCACCAGTGTGAAAAGGCTATCTGCCCAAACAAAAAATACCAAAAAATAATGAAAAAGTGAATTTTTGCTTATTTGAATAGGTTTTTACATCAAAGTTAATAAAATTATCAGGCAGGCTCCGGTTTTCACATTCACTTTGCGTTTTACTTTTCAGCAAAGAGTATGACTTTTCGTTTCGAGACGCTCTGTAATTCACTTTTGTGAATTTGTTTACTCTTTGTACTATAAAGCGCGCAATTTACTGCAGTTATGCCCACGCGTTAGTGCCAGCTCATACAAAAAGGCCTCTGTTAACTTATCGATAGCCAAATCGGGCTGTCACAGCT
This sequence comes from Drosophila subsilvestris, assembly GCA_035043285.1. NCBI lineage: Eukaryota > Metazoa > Arthropoda > Insecta > Diptera > Drosophilidae > Drosophila > Drosophila subsilvestris. Next base: position 108,821 of record JAWNNB010000909.1, on the reverse strand, counting down.
GTTCGGAGCAACTCACTTTTTGTTTTTGCCCTTACAAATTTTGCAGATGCAATCTTGAGGTTGGTTTAAACAAAATTTATTTATTTATACAAAGGGCACAAGCTCAATTTCCCAGTTAATAGTGTCAAATTCATGTCAATGCATCAATAAGTCATCTATTTTTTTCCTTTTGCAATTTAGTTGTATAAAAAAACGTTTACTTTTCATTTCGGCTAGGAATTTGTTGCCGTTTTCAAAACGTAAAAGTCATGCATTTCACGAGTGCGGGAGCTCCTAACTTTTCGTTTTGAAAAGTAAATCACATATTTTTGGTGAAAGTGAAAACCGGAGCCTGCCTGTATATGTCCATTGGATGAATTAGTTGTCGTTTATTAAATTTAAACTATAATATCGCAACAGAATTATATGGAAATGGGTTTATATAGACTTTACATTTTTCGGTCTCGGTGGACCTCGTCAGAGAAATGCCCATATATAAATAAATGTGCAATTTCAAATAAATAAAACAAATAACATCTTTTATTTTTATATATTATTTATTTCCCACGCGGACGGTCGGAAGCTAAGGTCGCTGGCTGCAATACAACCCTCAAAATAAGAAAAACTCTGAAACAACGAGAAGGAACGTGAGTCGCTTCTAGTCGCGACTCTACTTTTATACCCGTACTCAGTCAGTATATAAATTTGTAAGCTTATAATGGAATTAAAAAAAAAATTTTTAATTTTACATTTTTTGCTACATTTGTTAACTACATCTACATCTAAAATGTAGATAATACATCTAGAACAAATATTCTACATCTACCATTTAGATTCTACATCTCCTCCGCTAGGGGTTGCTCGCGCATTGCACAGGGCAGAGTGTGTGCGAGCGGGACAGAGAATGAATAGCGTCAGCAACGCCAGAGGAGGTGGGGGAAGCAACTGAAAATTAATTTCTTTGTTCTGGCTATAATAATGATCCGATCTGATTCAGATTCGGCAATCTGATGGATATGGTCATTCTATACGATACTGCGTTTTTTCGTATCTTCAAAATTGTGGCTGCCACAGATTTTCGTCCTTTGTGAAGGCGGAAGGGGGCGGGGTGAAATTTTGAAATTCACTTGTAACAGTGTGATATCACATGAGTCTGGAAACAAAATTTGGTTGCTCTAGCTTTTATAGTCTCTGAGAACGAGGCGCTCATCAGGACGGACAGACAGACAGAGACTCGGCTATTGATGCTAATCAAGAATATACATATGTGGGAATGGGGTATATGAGGGAACTTTATGGGGTCGGAAAATTTTCCTTCTCTGCGTTACACACATCCACTTTTACCACAAATACAATATACCCCTTAACTCTTTTTGAGTACGGGTATGAAAATTGTATAACTCACACATAAACAGTATGTGAGAACACACACATTTACGTAACTGGAAACTAAAAAATCAAAACCGGTTCCGAAACATAAAAATTGGCAAATATTTTGTGGTATCTGTGTACACACATATGTACATGCCTAATGGCTCTCGACCCGAACGTGTCAGGTCCACGAGCCGAACGTCTCAGGTTCACGACACGAATAGCCAGGGTCCCCGAGCCGAAGACCTGGGGACCTGGAACATAAAACTCAGCTGCGACACATTCGTTGTATGAACTGGTTAGTATCAGTACTCAGATCCAAAAACAAAAATACCGATCAATACTGGAAAAGCAACCGATGGTATATCCTCAGCTCTATAGAAATATAGAATTATTCAATTCGCGCTAATTGGTCGCTTTCCTAGTGAGTACAGGTCTGCAAAAAAATCTGCTACGAAATTTTTCGACGACAGAAAGTGCTATATCTTCCGCTCGATGCCCAGTGTGACCAAAGTGGGCAAGGTGTATTTCTCTACGGTTAAATGTTTTGTGTTTGTTTACAAAACCGATCCTGCGGGACAGCAATGCAATTAAAATAATAAAAATGAGTACTGGGTAAAATATTAAATAATAATATCCATATCCATCTGTATTCATTCGAATGCCTTAATTAAATTTAATTTGTCGGCAATATTGCACTTTGGAGCTGGCTTACACTTGTAGTGAGTATGTACTAGGCTTTATGAAAAAAATGTTGTTACAAAGTTTGTTAGTCAAATTTCGTGCAATTTGATTCTGAGTTTACTTTGCTGATAGTCAATCAAGTCAAATCAAAAGTGTATGCACGAGATCGGTATTGTATCTCGTGTGTACGAGATCGAACCGATACCATGTAAAAACTCACGTAAAATATTGGTTCACGACTAGTCTAGTCTCCTCTCGGAGGCACCGCCGCTATAACAATTTACGGCTTAGGACGCGTTAAGCATTTTATCTACATATGTACATTGTACATACACTTCTGTAGATGTGCGAGTGGTGTCAGTGTGTTGTGTGGTTCTTTAAGTAGAAAAAAATCAGTTTTCTTAAAGTTTTAAATAACAAAACTATACCAATCTTGAGTTTTGTATAATTTAGTTTTAAAGAGGTAACTTCGATAAATAAATTTAAAATGCTATACTTTGTAAACTTTGGCATCTTTTTACAGGTAGCAAACTGCTGCAAATGTCAGGCGTGGATCAGGTAATTTTATTTTTCATAAATATGTGTACAAACATATGTGTACATCTAAATATACGAATTTATTTATATGAATACCTGCGTGCATGGATGTACACACATACACGTGCACTTATGTATGTATACATATATGTATGAACGCTTGGTAAATTTTGGTTTATACGGCTTGTAGCAGGAAGTTTTTAAAAAATGATGTATTCAATTCTTTTTGCAGATGAAAATATCAGGAAATACAGGTATTCTACTAAAAACGATACATTGGGTTTAATACTTAATACTTAAAGACGTAAAATGGTCTTTCATGTGTGTATTCATTCATATACATACCCTTGCAGAGAATAAAATTCCTATGGCAATAGGATTGCAACCCAGGAAAAAAAGCGTTAAGTATACATATGTATGTATGTAACTTACAGCCGAATCGATATAGTATTGTCCGTCCGTCTGAACATAACTGCACGGACTATGTGAAGACGAAACCACACTCAAAAGTCTTATGTTTAGTCTTATGTGTTTTTCACAGCTCTCTAAATTAGTTCGAACTCAGATTGCTAAATTTAAAGCTTATAAAGGCAGGTTCGATCTGCAAGGGTATACGCTTTGGGCGATTCGAGTCTTCCTTTATTTTAACATTAATGGTACCAAAATCTAATAGCAAAATCGGTTGAGGAGCGTAATATACCATGGAGCCAACAAGTCGATGAGGCGTCGTATGAAAATTTATCTTCTCCAAGCCACGATGATTGCTCTGGTATGTTAAAAACTACTGTTTTATATTTTTCACTAAGCTAAATTATTTAATTACTTTGCTTTTCATAATAAAAAGTACATGAAAACTCGATGCAATTCCAATATCCGCCGTTTAATCTTAAAGAGAACTATAATCTACCATGGAGTAACATGAACAAGGGTCGAAAAATTTCTGCAGACCATGGTATGTATTGTTAATTTACAATACTAAGTAATTAAAACAAATCTATTAATAATCGTAAATATATTCTTTAAAAGAAAATATTACTTATTCTTTCTAACAAAACACCAAGTTAAGCGGTTTGTTTGTAGGCGGTCAAAATATAATCAACGTGAACTAGGAAAGTACTGCAGCTTTGAAAGTTTGGAAAGTCGTACGATTTGTTTATAGAGCAACACAGACAAGATCAAAACATATAATAAAGTCATCATAATAGTAAAGCAGGCTTCGTAAAACGCTCTATTACACAAAAAGTCTTTTTCGTGTTAGACATACCATACATACCATAGTACACATATAGTATAATGTGGTAGATTGTACGAGAGGTCCGGTGCAAAGTGGGAAATAGTCGATACAATTTTTTGAGTAATAAGCCACATGCCACTTATCCTTTACCCCTAAGTATTTTCGTATTTTGGAAGTTTCGTATCTTAAAAATTGTGAATGCTATATGTTGCTATTTGAGGAAATCGACGGGTTCGTATTAGAGGTTTACGCCGACTGTGCTAGCTTCGGCGGCGGCGTAAAGGCCAAAAAATAGCGGCGGCGGCAAATGGTGCAAGATGAAGGCAAAATTGTACGCAACATCAAAAAGAAAGATTAAAATGATTATTTTTGATCTTGCAACAATATATGCGTGCACAAAAACAATCACTTCATCGTCAGAGTGCATCTTTTTAATTTTTTAATTTTATTTGAATTTCACAATCGGCACTGTTTACAAAACACAGGTGATTCATCATTCCTGATAGGAATTTTCAGCGGTGCTGGAGATAGGTCTTAACTTAAAAAAATATCATTTCATGTGTTTATTATGTATTCAAACAAAATTTAAATTAAAACCGTGAACTCTGACGATGACAAAAAAATTAATCATTTTCATACATATCTCCTTTTGGGTTTGCGCACAGTTTTGCCTCCATCTTGTACCATTCACTTCTGGAATTACTGTTGAACATTTATTACTGAGCTGGGTGTCAGGAATGTCTCAGTCCACACACGGTTCCGATAGGCAACTATCAATATAAATCTCTAGATTCAGCTCATGTTGCTGGATACACATGCCAGGAAAACGAAAAATTCCTGCCACAGTTTTTTTTTATTTACTATTCTTAATAGTCTGTAAGTCTGTACAAAAATGTATGACGCCGAACGCCGCCGCTGCTGCGCCGATATTTTCATCAGTCGGCGGCGGCGCGTCAGAAAAGTCAAAAATCGGCGGCGGCGTAAACGTCTAGTTCGTATACAAAATTCGACAAGAAATTAACAAAATAAAGCTTTCGTTAGAAATATACTATTTTTTGTTTTGCCGAGACAATATTCCATCCCCGTTCGTGCGATCTTCAGTTCATTCATGCATTCCATATTCTTGTTTCTCATGACTTTAGACAACTACCCATTTTATTTTCTGTTCGATGAAATAGTGGTGCTGGGTTTAATACATTTTTTTAATGAAAAAAGTTTTTTCAAAAAACTGCAAATTTATTTAAATATGACACGATCTTTAAGCTCAATTTAGATATCGAATAATTTGATGAAAGAAAGTTTTTGAAATAGCGGTACTTTTGATTTTGGACAGTTGAAGAAATCATTGCTAGGTCCAGAAGTCTCCTCTAAGAGTTAGACTAAAAACTAAAGGCAGGAAAACTAATTTTAGTTCACTCTCACTATTGTATTTATAGTTTCCCCCAAAAATATTGACGTTTTGTCAAGTCCAAATGTACAACTGCATCTTAATCTCATCGAAATCTTATGGGGGAATGCCAATTCTATTGTAGCAACTGTAAAACCGTCAACCAGATTATGGATTATTGGCTCAAATCCTGCTGCAGTTGGCAAGAGATTAATGACCCATGTCCGGCCGGTGCAATACGGCAATGAAAATAAAATTGATTAAAAAATAAATTTTAAAGCTATAGCTAAACATGAAGAACATTCAAAATATGTTTTCATTTTTTTCGATTTTCTAAAAAAAGACTACTAAGTCATTGAACAGCACATTTCAGGGGTATTCGGCTTATATCATGTAAAACAAGAAGATGGAATTCAAATGAATAGACATTTCTTCGGTTTTCTAATGCTAACATTCCAGTATATTTAAAAAAGTATCATTTGTTCAATTTGGATAACTGAAAGTTTCTCAAAAAGAGTTTTGAAAGTAGTGAGGTGCGGCACTTATATTTTATTGAACACAGCTGTATATACATCATATTTGTGTAGGGCTGTTTTTGGTAACAACAGCCTATACCGTTGGCTCCAGCGACATGATTTTTAGATTGTTCCTTTTTGGCCAATGATTTCCGCTAACGAACCGTTTTTTGATCCTCCCACCAGAAGTATAGAAAATTAAGTTTGTTGAACCGCAAGACAAGAGGTGAAGAGGGGAGAGGGTAAAGGCAAGACTCAAAATGCAAAACTCAAAAGCACAAAGCAAGAGGCAAGATAAAAAAAGGCTTAATTATGCCTACAATAATCAGATCGCAATGGGATAAGTCAAGTTTTCCTATCCAGGGTCCTTCGGTTCAAACTCTGTGCGGGATTGATTTTTTTGTTTTCTTAAACAGATCTTTTTTTCTAAAGAAATTAATTTTCTGTTTGTTTTTCTTAAAGGCCTCCAGCACCGCGGAAAATTCCTGTCACGAATGTTCTAGTTATTCCCTAATGGGTTGGAACATAGCTAAAACAGGATTGATGAATCAGCTGTGTTTTGTAAAAAGTACAGATAGTGAAATTAAAAAAAAATTTAAAAATGATAAAGATGCACTCTGACAATGAAGTGATTGTTTTGGTGCACGTATATATTGTTGCAAGACCAAAAATAATACTTTTCATCTATCTTTTTGGTGTTGCGTACAGTTTTTGCCTCCATCTTACACCATTCGCTTCAGGAATAATTGTAGAATATATGTTCCTGAGCTGTGCATCAGCTGTTCTCGCAGTCCACACACGGTCCCGGTAGGCAACTATCGATATAAATCTGTGGATTCCGGTCATGTTGCTGGATACACACTCCAGGAAAACGTAAACGACAAATTCCTGTCGTGACAGGAATTTTTCGATTCCGCGGTGCTGGAGTGTGTATCCAGCAACATGACCGGAATCCACAGATTTGCTTTGCTTTGCTTTGCTATCCACACACCAGAAAATCCCGTTAAACTTGCATTTTAAAATTGACCGGTAGTTGGCTAGTATATTAACTGCATTGTCGGTTCCAAAAACTTTATTGGTTTTAATTACACATCTCCTTTCAAAGTATCTGCGAGCGAAGCCGCTGAGGGCTTGCTATTTCATACATATATTCACATGCTGCACAGAATATCAAATCCATTTAGATATTTTCGATAAGACTTGGCTTTTTCGAACAAAGCTCACGTCGGCGCAAAGTAAAATTGACAACTGACAATGTAATGCTACTTGACAAATTCTGCAGCGTGTAAACAAAGCGAGCAGCCAGCCTCCCAGACAAATGCTGCAGTTGCAGCCAGCTTTACATACATATGCTGACTTTTAGAAAAGCTATTTAATCGTGGTTGTGGGTATGTTACTGACGCGAAGCATAGAATAAAGCGAAAGCAATAACGAAGTGTATATTTAATATACACTGACGAGCAAAACTTTAACACGAGTACAATATTCTCACTTCAACGGTCTGTTCTTGTTTTCTGTCAGTGTTCCGCTAACTTTTTGAGTTCAAGGTACACAATACGCAGTTTTTGTGCTTATACTGTGAGCATTATACAAAAAATGGGGGAAAAAAATTTGAAGTAAATTTGATTATTTTTGAAGTGCGATAAAATGGATGTAAATTTTGTACAAAAATTTTAGTGTTTCGTTTTCCATGTAGTGTGGTCATTGTAGTTTGTGAATTATTTTCGTTTTTTACCAAAATATATGCAAACAATTTTTTTTTGGTTTTTTGGAAAAATTTTAATGCGTGTATTTGGTTACGACACTGCATAATATCGTTGTTCATGTTAATGTTGTACAAAATAATAACATTGCAACCGCTGTACATTAGTCAGAGCTATGAGCTTGATATCGATTCTAGACGATGCAGCGGCTGCACGGCAGCATGTATACGTGTGACGTATGCATTTCACGCAATAATAATAACAATACAATAACACAATGTACATGCTGCACAGAATATCAAACTGATTTAGAAATTTTGCGCTGGGCTATGAGCTTTTAGCTTTTTTTCACTCTGCCGTTATCATCAGGAGCATCTTCAAAGAGCTGCCTGTTACTTTTAGAAGATATTGGTGCTCTGCAATCGGCTACACCACAGAAGCCTTCAAATCGTGGAAGAAAGCCAATGAAAAGCTCCGTGCTTACCTCACCGCACTGCACTGCTTTTTTGAGGAATAAAGCAGCCGAAGCTAAAAAATAGCCAGGCATCTGTTTCTGCCCAGAAGCGTGGACGGAAGGCATCATTCGGACGATGATGGAGATTTCTGCATCATCTGTCTGCACCTACTGCCAAGGAAATTGACCGCCGCAAACTCCATTAAATGCAATGTAGTCGTTCGGTGCATTTAAAGTACACTAATATGCGTGCCAGCTACTTCAAAGCACTGCGACATTGTCATCCTTCTTTTCCATTATGCCAGTAGGCTCGAAGAGTAAATAAATTTTCAATCAGGCAGACTCGGGTTTTCACTTTCATCAAAAAAATGTGATTTATTTTTCAAAACGAAAAGTTAGGAGCTCCCGCACTCGTGAAATGCATGACTTTTACGTTTTGAAAACGGCAACAAATTCCTCGCCGAAATTAAAAGTAAACGTTTTTTTATACAACTAAATTGCAAAAGGAAAAAAATAGATGACTTATTGATGCATTGACATGAATTTCACACTATTAACTGGGCAATTGAGCTTTCTATAAATAATTTTTGTTTAAACCAACCTGCAAAATAAGTGAATTGCTCCGAACAGCTGTGGCAGCCCGATTTGGCTATCGATAAGTTAACAGAGGCCTTTTTGTATGAGCTGGCACTAACGCGTGGGTATAACAGCAGTAAATTTCGCGCTTAACAGTACAAAGAGTAAACGAATTCATAAAAGTGGATTTCAAAGCGCCTCGACATGAAAAGTCATACTTTTTGCTGAAAAGTAAAACGCAAAGTGAATGTGAAAACCGGAGCCTGGCTGAATATCTCGTTTTTTGTGGTGATTTTCTTTCATATTTTTTTTAATTTTAAGCGGATTTTTCAAGGTAGACCACAACTAGGCCTATATTTTTTCATTATTTCACTTGGCGGGACCGCATATTTCACCAGCTGCGATTTTACATGGCTCCATGAAAGCTTCAAATTAAAAAAAAAACAGTAAAATGATTCACCAACAAAGGTGCGGAAAAATTATGCGAGGCGATAACACCAAAGCCGCATATTTTTTGGCAGCATTTGTCAGGTGTTGTCAGGTGTCTACTAATGTAAACAAACTCGGTGAGCAAAAAGAAGAGAGCAAAAGCATTTTTATTGAAATTTAAGGAAATTACCAAAATAATGAGCGATTTATTATTAAATGTGGAAAACGGTGCGATTGGGAGTTTCACTACGAAAACCGAATTTTTTATGCAGATTGCATTTGCAAACTTTTGTTTTTCCCGTGTTGCTCATATTTAAACTTTAAATTGAATTTACTATTTAACAGCTGTTTGCTGTCGGTACCCCGTCGATACCCCGAATAATTGCAGTATTTTGTAAAATTTCTAAACAGAATACGGCACTTGTCAATGGTGCGCCGCACGATTTAAGATGCGGCCGCATCATTGTCTTCTTCTATCCACAGGGCTCTTATGACCATCATTGTCGCATGTTCCATTTAACGGAAAAATCCAATGATGCGGCCCAGTGTAAAAGGGCTATAACTGGGGGAGACCGGGATTTACATTTGATCAAAAAACAATTTTAAACAGTTTGAAATGGCAAGCACACAAATTGTAACAAACAAAAAAATGTGCACAGCCTAGGCCAAGCAGAATAAAATCCACCCACTTCTTAAATGGATGGTGACAGGTGATAATAAATTGATCAATTTTGTTTGAAATTGCTCGTGGTGAAATATTTTTTATTTATTTATTATAATAGATAGGGAAGTTTACAAAACATAGCTAACTAGGAGGTATAGCGCTAACTGCGAGGCCTTCGGCTATATCGGCTATATGTCATTTCGTTTTATGCACTGCTTTATTCTAACTCATACAACTGAATGTTGAAAAGTGTGAGGCACACACACACACACTCCCATTCGTATAAACTCAATTCATTGTGTGTGTGTCACTCACTCAACTCAATTCAATTCGAATGGATTCTATTTGAATTTTGTTTTGAATGGAGCTACGCAGATCTCTAATACATATGTATGTATGTAGGTAGGTAGTTGATTAAGTAGTTTATAATCTACAGCTGCGGTCAAAATAATAGTAGGGCCAATATGACTTTTCATATACCCTCAAAAAAAAGAACTTACAAGCACTTCCACAAAATAATTTTAGTTTTTTTAGAGACTACCTTAATTGCAGATAATAATAATAGAAAACAGCTCAGAATAAACCATCAACATTTTCAGAAAAAAAACGAGCAAGAACGTGAGTCGCTTCTAGTCGAGACTCTACTTTTATACCCGTACTCAGTCAGTATATAAATTTGTGAGCTTATGATTGAAATTTAAATAGAAAATAAAAACCATTAACAAAATACTATGTTGTTTAAAAATTTTAAATCTCGAAATCTATCAGTAAAGTCATTTTGGGCCACAGCGGAAACAAAAAGTTAAATTTGCTCGAGTATTGTTATTACTTAAATCCCTTGTTCCATGCGGCGAAGACATCTCCTCTTATTTTCGTTTTAATGGCGGTATTTTCTCTAAACGAGGAGCAGGAAGCGTTAAAGCCTTTCGGGTAAACCAATTTCATGGATTTCCCGATTAGACGTTTACGCCGCCGCGCCGATATTTTCGTTAGTCGGCGGCGGGGCGTCAGAAAAGTCAAAAATCGGCGGCGGCGGCGGCGTGGCGCGGCGGCGTCATACATTTTTGTACAGACTTACAGACTATTAAGCATAGTATATAAAAAAAACTGTGGCTGGAATTATTCGTTAATGTTTTCCTGGCATGTTTATCAAGCAACATGAACGGAATCTACAGATTCATATTGATAGTTGCCTATCGGAACCGTGTGTGGACTGAGACATTCCTGACACCCAGCTCAGTAATAAATGTTCAACAGTAATTCCAGAAGTGAATGGTACAAGATGGAGGCAAAAACTGTGCGCAAACCCAAAAGGAGATATGTATGAAAATGATTAATTTTTTTGTCATCGTCAGAGTGCACATTTTTTATTTTAAGGGGTAACGCCACTGTAACTCAACTTTTTTCGGCTTTTTTTTGAGTGTTTCTTTTCATGTAAGGGATGGACAGAGATAAACAATTTTTGGATATGTTATTAATCATATATTTAGCTACAACAAAATATTTTTTTTTATACAAAAATTATCCAAAATGGCGGCCCTAGAGCCATTCTCCTGCGACGTATTACACTTGAAGCACTCTGCGGCACGCAGCATAACTGGTGAAAACTTTAATCTGAAATAAAAATAAAAAATCTACTTAATCTTCATGAGTATAGCTAGAGAAACGGAATTTTAAAAATGACAATTTTTGTGGAATTGACGGAGTTTTTAAAAAATGTTCTCTATTTCGGCCTAAAAAAAAAGGCAGTTATATGTTAATTAAAAATCTCCTAATTAAGTTATCGTAAATTCCGTACGTGTTTCCCTGCGGAATGGTATTCTAAAGATGTAGTCAAAAATTCAAATGAAAATATTGAAAACTGTTTGAGTTATGCTGCGTGCCGATTTCGAAACCCGCGTTTCGAGAAAAACGCGTTCAAAGTTTTGACATGTGATATTGGTATGAAATAATGATAAATTCGGCCATTAAAAAATAGTTATCGTTAATCTGCAATCCCAGGACCATAAAGTGTCCCTTTCACGTCCAAATATTCGCCCTCCATGTCCTTCCTGGACGATTTCGTACTTGAGCGCGCCTCTTTGACCGCATCAGTCAGAGATCGCTCTGCGTGCTGGCTGCGTTTTGCATCCGATTCCTGGCCAAAGTTTTAGGCCTAGATACCAAAATAAAATGCTTCTAAAGGATCAGAAATACTCACTAACTATATCTATTGATGCCTAAGTGAAGTTAGAAGCCCAAAATCTAAGTTATCGAGAGCAGGTATCGGCTCGACCCAGGTAGTCCTTCCGAGGCGGCCAGAGGCGCTCGGTACAAAAACTTGGAAATGTTGGGGAAAAAATATTGTTTCAGGGATAAAAGTTTTCTATCGTAGTCTAGAGGGTTCAAAGTATTTTTTAAGCCATAATAATAAACACATGAAATGATATTTTTTTAAAGTTAAGGCCTATCTCCGCACGGCTGAAAATTCCTATCAGGAATGATGAATCAGCTGTTTTATAAACAGTGCCGATTGTGACATTCAAATAAAATGAAAAAGATGCCACAGTTTTTTTATATGAAGTTTGACAGGAATTTTTCAATTCCGCGGTGCTGGAGAAAGGCTTATAAATTTTTTATTTATTTATTGCTTACGCCGCCGCGGCCGCCACCGACCAGTTCGTCGGCTAAGCCGCCGCCGCCGCTATTTTTTGGCCTCTACGCCGCCGCCGAAGCTAACACAGTCGGCGTAAACCTCTAATCCCGATTCCAGTTGTTTTGAATAAACAAAGGAAACATTCAGAGCTGCGAATCTATGGGTTTCTCCACAGCATTGAAGTTTCAAATTGAAATTGTTTTCTAAAAAAAAAGTAAGAAAAGAAGTAATGTTTAGTATTTTTTTTACACTTAATAGTTTGTGATTTAGGCTAACTTATTTTTCGTCTTTATTAAATGCAAATTACACAGCTTGGAGCCCACTCTTCGCCAATAATTTTGGACCTGATTTTAAAGTTTTCTTCATACTGTTCTTGCAACTTTTCGGTAAAAACGAATTTGTCTTCCTTGCTTACTTATCTTAATTTCCACTTTCCACTTTGCTACTTTGTAGCAAAATGAGTCTGCTTTGAAAATGAACGGCTTGAATTTAAATTTCTTTCAATTAGAAACAAGTAGTATTTTTTAAACACCCACGATCGTATTCTGATGGAACTGAAAACTACACTGAGGCTGGGGTGCTATAGGTACAGAGTTATATAGCCTTTTCTATGAATAGCTAGAAAGGAAAAAGGTATAAATTGTGCGGGAACAGCACCTGTGAAGAAAAAAGGTCAACATAACAGGTATTTTGGTATATCTATCCACACCAAGGCTTAGTTATAAGGAATAACAGTAACTGTCCACAACAAACAGCTGCAACATATCCCTTTATTCATTGATTCTTGAAAAAGGTAGTGGACAGAGGTGGCGGAGAATGTCTTAATAGACTTGTGGGTTAATAAAATTGAAGATTTGCGTCGGTTGCAAATGCAAGCTCCATAAACAATTGTGTGTTCGTAGTGAAACTCCCAAATGCACCGTTTTCCACATTTAATAATAAATCGCTCATTATTTTGGCAATTTCTTTAAATTTCAATCAAATTGCTTTTGTGCTCTTCTTGCTTACCGAGTTTGTTTACTGTTTGAGATGCCAAGCTTTTTTGGCACCTATTTATTTCCAAATCAATTAATACAAACGGATTCGATGGTTCCTGATGGTTCCTGAGGCCGTCTTTAAATCAGCCACGCGGCATGCTCCATCCTTGTCTTTGACGACGTCGACCACTCTAGCCAGTGGCCAACGCATTGGAGGAACATTCTCGTCCTTCACCAGGACGACATCGTTCACGCAGAGGTTTTGCGCAGGCGTACGCCACTTCGAGCAAAGGGCGAGAATTAACAATTGCCGTGGTCTGGCAGATCAAGTTACGCAGCTCGTCGCAGCTAAGGACGGATGGACCAACTGAGCGGTGCAAGTTATGATTTTCGGTCTTCACGGCAGCTTCCCACAATCCGCCAAAGTGCGGAGAGCGCGGCGGGATGAAATGCCAGTCGACTGCGTCAGACAAACAGGATTCATGGACTGCCCTAATGTGCGAGTCGCTCAGGAAAAGCTTCTCCAGAAGCTCGTTCTTGGCGCCAACGAAATTTGTCGCATTGTCCGACCAAATTTGACTTGGCCTTCCTCGAGTGGACGTGAAACGTTTCAATGCGCCTAGGACCGAAGCGGTGGTCAGATCCCTAACAAGCTCCATGTGTATGGCCTTAGAGGTGAAGCATAAATCGTGCGGATTTCTGATCGGTAGAAAAAGGGTCCACAATAGTCCACTCCAGTTACTTCGAAAGCCCGCGATCCTTCCAGACGCTCCTTAGGCAAGACTCCCATAATGTGCTCAAACATGCGCGGCCTCGTTCTGAAGCATCTCAGACACTTGCTAACCACTTTCGAGACGGCTTTGCTTCCTCCAATAGGCCAATATTCTAATCGAATTTTACCAAGCAAGGCGCGAGGTCCAGCATGGATGTTCCGTTGATGATAAAAGCTTATCATTGCAGACGTTACGGGATGTCCCTTGGGCAAAATAAGAGGGTGCTGAGCATTAAACGGGAGCGATGAGTTGCCGAGACGACCTCCAACTCGGTTTTCTTCATGTCGATGTACGGAGAGAGCGACCTGATGGCGCTAGACTTCCTGATTTGCCCATTGCGTCTAATCTCCTTTATGTCCGACCAAAAACTTGCCAGCTGTACGTGACGAACTAGAAGATGCGTTCCTTGCTGAATGTCAGAAACCGTGAGTCCAGGATCCCCAAGACGATGAAAGAATTTATGCATGTAGGCGAATGTGCGCTGCATGCCAAAGAAAGAGTTTGCAATTTTGCATCCGAACGTGAGATCAGCTTGTGGAGACGCGATCAGCAATACACGTTTGCGAAGCTCAATGGTCGGAGTTTCAAAAATGGGAGTGTGAGATCCTATTTCAGGCTGGGATATGCATTCAGTCCTGTCCAGGGTTCGTTACAAGGAATTTGTATTCTGAAGAACTTTAAAGTCCTGGACTCGCCTTTAGATCGAAGGAAGAGAGTAAGGTAGGCTTGGAGAAGCGTTGGAAATTGTCTATAAGAAATGACTGGCGTTGGTGTTTTGCTTTTGTTGATTTTTCTTTATTCTTTATTTATTAAATGGCTTTTATATGTGACCTTGGTGGATTTGTTATTGTTTCTTGGATTATCGCGGTGTGTTGTATTTTTGCAGACCGGGGTAAAGCTGCCAGGTGTGCGCTTAGACTTGCTGGCTGGTGTACTGCCGAGTGTGGTATCTGGTGAATTGCCCAGGTATTGTCTCTGGGATTCTGGCTGATGTACTGCCCTTTCTTCGGCGATTCTTGCGCTTTTTATGTTATTCGCCGGCGGGTGACATCATACGTCAGATCCCGGCGTCAGCGACTTTTTACATTGATTTCCGCTTGTTTGTTAAACGATCGGGTGTTACTTATTTTTATGCTTAATCGGTAAAAGATATTGTACCACTTCCATAAAGGTGGGTCAGTGGGTTTGGGTTGGTTTCTGCTTTAGTTGTGTGTGTTACATTTTTATGCTTACTTAGTAGAATATAGTGTACCACTTCCGTAAAGATGGGTCAGTGGGTTTGGATTGATTTGGGTTATTAGTTTTGTGAATTGGGCGAGCATTTTATGCTGGCTTGACTTGTTCTGCAATAATGCCACGATATTTCCTATGCAGGTCAATTGACGCTGGCGATTGTGAAATATCGTAAGATTGGGAAGACCGAGAATTGGCCTACTTGCCTCATTGCGAACAACGCAATGGGTTCGGTGATTTAATTTTTGCTGTTTGCAAAAAAAAACGTATTGACTTGTCGATTGTGCAACACGTGATATGTGAAGAGCAACGAGGGTTCTTCCAACTCCTCTTGGCATGGGATTATTCTAGATATACGGTGCTTCTTATATTAGGGTGTAGATAGTATAGCCTAAGGAAATGTAGCGATCCATGGTTTCCATGGTTCGTTACAGGCGATACAGGCCACTCATCCTTAGAGCCTAACAAACACGAGGGACCGTGAAACCACAGCTCTGACTGGATGAGGTGGCTGGGAAGCGAGCCTCTCGAGAGGATTATATTTGCCCTGGCAAAGAATGAAACAGACGATCTTGAGAATAAAACCGAATCTTACGAAGAAAGCTCCGAATCCAATGAAGTTGAGGAAGATGAGGACCAGGATGAGGCAGGTGATCTTGAGAATAAAACCGAATCTAACGAAGAAAGCTCCGAATCCAATGAAGTTGAGAAAGAGGAGGACCTGGATGAGGCAGGCGATCTTGAGAATAAAACCGAATCTAACGAAGCAAGCTCCGAATCCAATGAAGTTTAGAAAGAGGAGGACCAGGATGAGGGGGACGACACAGGAGCAGACAAGTTGTGTGTTTTGAAATTTGAAACTTGGAATCAGATAATTGTGACTCGACTGATACGAAACGAAAACTAAAAGAATTGTTACACGACAAAATAATAATAAGCAAATTAGGGAGGATCTGACAGTAGAAGACTTTCCTTTGGGCATAGAGAGAGAGAAAGAAAGAGAGAGGGCGCGGAGAAGTGGTGTGGAATACACATAATACATAATGAGAGCGTACGACTTAAACTAAATTAATTTTTTGTTGGCTTAGATTTTAAAAAAGGAGTTAAGATGGTGGAGCAACAGCGGGATTCAACGATGTCGCAAAATAGCGCCATTCCATGCCTTGCGTCAACTCCTGAATTGCTGCCACTCGATTTACGACGAAAACCTAAAAATTTAGCTGGCCTATCCCGTATCCAAGATAACGCCGTAGACGAATCCGACCAGCAGTAAAACTGACCTGGGAAGATTCCCGTCTCCTTAAAGTTGCGCATAACCTTTGCAACCAAATGGGCTCCACTCAATTCCAGCTTTTGAATCGGCAATGATTTTAGGGGCGCCACTCGAGACTTAGAGCACAAAACATTGCTCGCAACTCCCCTTGCCTGGACACGACATATATGCAAGAACCATATGCTTCCATGCTGGCATCACAAAATCCATGAACCTCTAAAGTTGTGCTAGAATGATGGACAACGCGAGGAAATGAAATGCGAGAGATGCTTGCCAAACTGTTTCTCAGGTCAATCCAAGTTGAGTGCAGCGCTGTCGGTAGGCTTTCATCCCAGTCCAAATGTTCTCTACAAAGCTGCTGAAGGAATACTTACCCTCGTCGATGGCCAGCTGGTGCATTGCACGGACAGCTAAAAACGATGCAGCCCTCGTACCGTATGTGACGGTGTCTAATGTGTAGACCTGAACCTCGGATTGGATGGAATCTCGCCATAGGAAATTGTCTGGTGGAGATACTTTTCGCAGCGGTACATTTAACAAATGTCACCAGTGAGAGCGACGGGATATGTGCGGAACCGGATCAGTATGTTAAACAATGCAGGCTAAATAACAGGACCTGTCATCATCACGTCATTTAAAGAGCATCCCGTTGATGTAGCTGCAGAGCCATCGAAAACGACACAGAGTTTTGTCGTGGTACTGTCCTCCTTTAAAACGCAGTGTGGAGGCAGAAAATACTTGCAGAGGCTACGCGAGTCAGGATGGACTGCGGACATATGTTTCAAATCAGTATACTCATTCATAAAAGCTGAGTAACGCTCCTTGAGCGTGGGATTACGATCCAGTTTTCGCTCCAAACTTAGAAATCGTCGATACGCCTGAGTATAAGACTCTCTCAAGCGATCAGCATCATACTTTAAAGGCAGTCTAACGGAGTACTCCCCCGATGGCAAACGTGAAAAGTGGCTTACGAAATGCACCTCACAATCTACTTCTTCCTTTGTACTCAAGCTAGCCTCCACACAATTCTCGACTTCCCAAAACATACGAAGAGTTCGATCCAACCTTGCATTCATTCTAGCCTCCGTATCGGGATAATTTTGAGTTGCCAAAAGCGACGAACTTGATACCCCACTGTCCACCACCAGATACGATCCACCCAAGCCGGGTCTTCTGCAGAAGAGGCAATCCATCTATGAGCTTGATTTGCCCTACGCAGAGAAGGTCATAGAAAATGCTCGCGCCAATAAGGAGATCTACTCGCTGAGGATTATAGAATGCAGGATCGGCAAGCTGAATATTGGAGGGAATGTTCCAATCGGCCACATTAACTGTAAGACTTGGTTGGCTATCTGTGATTGTGGGGGCGATGAGGGCAGTAAGTCTGGTCGAATAGTCCGAAGTTGCGAGACTGCATGCAAATGCTCACGGTGGATCCGTCAGTGGACACGCTAGTATCGGGAGAGCGCAGCAGCACTAGAGACTACATAAGTTTAGGGTTTTAGATGCTCTTATACAAACATAATATTACATTTAATGCTATAAAATTGACGCTAATTAGCTGCTGGCCCGAACAGTAGACCGAACAGCTGACAAATGCTGCCAGATTGTAAAAAATACTTTAAAAAAAAACTAAACCATTAAAAAAATTCTTTAAAAAATTAAAAATCCCGAAATCTATTAGAAAAAGTAATTTTGGGCCACAGCGGAAATGTCGTGTCGACTAGTGTTATCACTCGTCGGAAACTCAGCGAGCATAGTTGGTGTTGTTTCCACATTATAGTTCGAATCTGACGCCAAGGAACCATCGCAATGGAGGCTTGCGAATATGCCCAGACTGAGCATTTTAGGTCATGAGGGAGGAGTAATAAAACTAACTAAAATCTAAGCTGTGTAAATGTTCAAATCCCTGTATTTTTAACTAAATGATAAAAAAAAGGGGAAAGAATGGACCGCGATTTTTCAAGAATTTACGTGCAGAAACAATTTAGCGGATTGTAGTAGGTTCACGGCAGAGACAGGATAAGAGCCCCTTTACACCAGTGGTCGGCACACACACATGCAAAGGTTTGCAGTTTGCAGCAGGCAAAACGGAACATTGTATTTGTGCTAAATACTGTGATACACGTGTACGTGAGCGGCAGCGCAGCAGCAGTGCCTTTCCCTAAGCACAACAGATAGAGCTGTGCCGAGCCCTGCTTTACACACACTCTCTGGAAGAGCGCCTGTTTAACTCGCTCAGCACAACTAGGAAACGTTTGTAATAAAAAGACGTACATACCACACAACTCAGGTTCTCGTCTTCCATGTCCATCCTGGACATGGTTATTTTTTAAATTGAATTTCAAAGTTTCATATTTGCCCATTTAAAATGTAAACATATCCATAATTGGTTTTGAATAAAATGTCAAAATTTTCAAAAAATTGTATATGAATTTTGACGTTGAAGTCCAAGTTTCGTCAAAAGGTGTTTATTTTGGATTATGGAAAGTTACCCGCGCTACAAAATGTCTATTTCCCAGCTCTTAGCGCTAAATTCGGCCAAAATATGAAATACACTTGTAGCAGTGGGATATCACATGAGTCTAGAAACAAAATTTGGTTGCTCTAGCTCTTATAGTCTATGGGATCTAGCCGCTCATCAAGACAGACAGACAGACATGGCTATATCGACTCGGCTATTGATGATGGTCAAGAATACGTTTCCTTTTCTGCGTTACACACATCCACTTTTACCAAAAAACTTGACCTTTCTAGCAACCTTTGTTCTAGGTCTCAACGAGTCCTCTTCAAAAACTTCTCTTAACCTGTTAAGGTTACTTCTGGAAAACCACAGGGCAGCCACCTAGGCCCCCTACTTTTCACAATCTTTTTTAAGGACCTGCCTTCAGTATTAACAAATTCTCGAGTACTCATGTATGCGGATGATGTTAAACTCTGTGTCCAGTACAAGGACATTTCATTTCACTCTCGCTTGCAATCCGATCTCAATATCTTTCAGTCATGGTGTTGTGCAAATATGTTACACCTAAATGCCTCGAAATGCAAAGTTATGACATTTCATCGCTCCAGCCCCATGTTGGCTCCTTACACCCTCTGCGTTGGTTCTCTTGATAGAATTATAATTTAAAGTTTTCTGAATAAATTTCTACCATGGTAAATAACGCCATGGGAGTGCTTGGTTTTATAAAAAGGTGGTCAAAGGCGTTTGACGATCCCTATATAACGAAGACTCTATATCTCGCTTGTTCGTCCGATTTTAAAGTACGGCTATTGTGTAGGGTGCCCCCAGTAAAAAGTACACTAGGACCGTATAGAATCAGTCCAGAAAAACTTTTACTTTTTGCTGTGCGTGGCCTCAACTGGGATGCAGGTGTGAGACTGCCATCTTACCCTCGTAGATTGCTTTTAATAAACCTTTTAACCTTAGTTAGTCGTAGAAAAATGCTTATTGTGATTTGTATGCACAACCTGAACAAGGGAGACTTAGATAGCCCTGACTTGTTGAGCCGCATAAACTTTACGATTCCTGTTAGATCTACTAGAAACTTTACTCCTTTGTTCCTTCCACTTTGTAGATCAAATTATTCCCAGCATGAACCGTGTCTTATGCTCGGACTATAATTCTATTTACCATATAATATCCACCACTAATTCCCTTCCTCTTCTTTAATCACTTATACTAACATACCATTCCCGTAAATAGTACTATTTCTTAGCTATCTTTGCATGTTTTGCTCTTTAGTTGTGTTTAGCTCTAATTTTCCTCGATTATTAGTCTAACCCCTATCTTTCCTGCATGTTCGCGATCGGTTCGGTAACACGCGTCGCGCATCATGCAGCAGCGCCCCCCAATCGGTTGGGTGGGAGGAGGAGCTGCGTTTCTAGCCTGGGTTCCGCGCGTAACAGGTGTCGCATGGGCCAAATACAATATACCCCTTAACTCTTCGAGTACAGAAACTGAATACAAACAAAAAAACATAAGTCAGTCAACCCAAGACGTATAACATTTAAAATGAGGGTTCCCCAATCTAATATTTACACAATTGAAGTCGGTTTTTTGCATCTATTGTTTCCCGTCAGTGTGCTTACATTCGCAATAAAAAGTAACATCGAATTTCCGGCATGAATGCAGTTTCCGATTTAGATGTGTGTTGATAGTCATTCATCAATCATTCAGTCAACGCAAACGATTTTGTTTGGTTTTCTTCTCCCCAGGAAGTCTGAGGTATAAAAATCGACATCTGCTCAGCTTCCTTCTCATATCTGTATTATAATAATGTAAATTAATTTTTGATAAGTTTTTTTTGTTTTTAATTTATTATTGTATAAATATTATTGATTTCGATTTGCAAAATTACTGCACACCAATATCTGTAAAAGTTAGTTTTTTTAGCTGTTGCGATTGTTAACTATTAAAACTGAAATTTACCTTAGCTTTCAAAATATCTTCAGACCAGTCCTCTTTTGAAATATTTGTTATTGCTTTGCTAAGTACATTTTGGAGTTTTTCGACTTTGTTCTTAAACACATATATTATTTCTTGGGTAGTTGCAATTGGTTGTTTTGCGCACCAGCACTCTAGGTTAGTAACCATCCCTATTGAGGCATATAAAATACCGGCTTCCTTGGACAATGTGGCTTCAGGACATAGAGTCATGCTGAGTAGATCCGCTCCCCATGTGCGATATATATTGTTTTCAGCAAGTGTCGAATAACGAGGTCCTTCGAGTGTAAGAACTGTAGCTTTGGAGTGCGTGGCTAGGTCAAGTTCTTGTGCAGCACTTAGAAGATGCTGCCTTGTACGCTCGCAAAATGCAGGGTACATTGGTAGATGACAAACACCGAAGGGACTGCCGAATGCACCATCATAGAAAGTCTGAGCACGCCTTGTTGTGTGATCTATTAGATCGTGTGGTACGACAATATCGCCTGGTATAATATACTCCCGCAAAGAACTAAGTGTGTGGGTTACCAAGATGTGTGTGCATCCCAATTTACGCATTGCCCAAATGTTAGCTCTATAGTTAATATTTGTCGGCATTATATCATGCAACCGGCCATTTCTAGAGAGAAGGGCACATTTTACGCCATCGATTAAGCCTTCAATTATAATGTCAGAGGGTTTTCCAAAAGGCGTACATACAGCATATTCCATTCGATCTTGAAGAGAGACTGTTGTATCCAAATCAGTATCTCCAATTATTCCAATTTTAATTGGGAAAGGATCTTCATTTATTGTTGTTAAATTATTTTCCATGTCTAAATTTTAATTTTAAGTGAACTTTTCGAGAATAATTTTTTTTAAATTTAATTTAATTTAAATATGATGTTTGTTTCTAAGAAGATTTGTTTAAATTAACTATATTTTTTGTAGAGATAAAACAGGAGAACAAAATTGAACTTTTTATGTATGGATTGAAAACTGATTAAAGTTTTTGTCTACTAGTTTGAGGTCGCTGATTTCAAATCTGTTCTCCATTTTTATACCCGTACTCAAAAAGAGTTAAGGGGTATACTGTATTTGTGGTAAAAGTCGATGTGTGTAACGCAGAGAAGGAAAATTTTCCGACCCCATAAAGTATATATATTCTTGATCAGCATCAATAGCCGAGTCTCTGTCTGTCTGTCTGTCTGTCCGTCTGTCCGTCTGTCCGTCTTGATGAGCGCCTCGTTCTCAGAGACTATAGAAGCTAGAGCAACGAAATTTTTTTTCCAGACTCATGTGATATCACACTGTTACAAGTGTATTTCAAAATTTCGCCCCGCCCCTTCCGCCTTCACAAAGGACGAAAATCTGTGGCATCCACAATTTTGAAGATACGATAAAACTAAAAACGCAGTATCGTAGAGAATGACCATATCTATAAGATTGCCGAATCTGAACCAGATCGGATCATTATTATGGCCAGAATAAAGAAATTAATTTTCAGTTGCTTCCCCCACCTCCTCTGGCGCTGCTGACGCTATTCATTCTCTGTCTCGCTCGCACACACTCTGCCCTGTGCAATGCGCGAGCAACCCCTAGCGAAGGAGATGTAGAATCTAAATGGTAGATGTAGAATATTTTTTCTAGATGTATTATCTACATTTTACATGTAGATGTAGTTAACAAATGTAGCAAAAAAATGTAAAATTTAAAATTTAAAATTTTTTTAAAATTTCAATCATAAGCTCATAAATTTATATACTGACTGAGTACGGGTATAAAAGTAGAGTCGCGTCCAGAAGCGACTCACGTTCCTTCTCGTTTTCCTTCAGATCGCGTTATTAAGTTACAGGTACTCAAAAAGAGTAATACATACCCCTTATACTGAATTTGTGGTAAAAGTGGATGTGTGTAACACAGAGAAGGAAATTTTTCCGATCCCATAAAGTATATATATTCTTGATCAGCATCAATAGCCGAGTCGATAGAGCCATGTCTGTCTGTCCGTCCGTCTGTCCGTATGTCTGTCTGTCTGTCTGTCTGTCTGTCTTGATGAGCGCCTAGATCTCAGAGACTATAAAAGCTATAGCAACCAAATTTTTTTTCCAGACTCATGTGATATCACACTGTTACAAGTGTATTTCAAAATTTCGCCTTGCCCCCTTCCGCCTTCACAAAGGGCGAAAATCTGTGGCATCCACAATTTTAAAGATACGATAAAACTAAAAACCCAGTAATGTAGAGAATGACTATAACTATCAGATTGCCAAATCTGAATCAGATCGGATCATTATTATAGCTTCATTCTGGCTATAAGAATGAAGAAATTAATTTTCAGTTGCTTCCCCCACCTCCTTTGGCGTTGCTGACGCTACTCATTCTCTTTCTCGCTCGCACACACTCTGCCCTGTGCAATGCCCGAGCGCCCTCTCGTGGAGGAGATGTAGGATCTAAATGGTAGATGTAAAATATTTGTTCTCAATGTATTATCTATATTTTAGATGTAGATGTAGTCAACAGATGTAGAAAAAAAATATAAAATGTAAAATTTTAAAATTTCTATTCAAATTTTAATCATAAGCTCACAAATTTATATATTGACTGAGTACGGGTATGAAAGTAGAGTCGCGACTAGAAGCGACTCACGTTCCTTCTCGTTCTCACTTTATTCCATCAATAAAAGTTTAAAATGTCATAACTTTACTCCTCATCCAGCGATTTTTAAAAGTATACTTGTTTTTCAAAGGTAACAGTTACATCTTTAAGACAGAAAAACAAAAAACAGAACAATTTGAAAGTCGCTGAGTGAGCAGTAAAATTATGACTTTTTCAACTTGAAAAAATACTCTGAAAACCTGTAACTTAAAAACGCGACCTAAAGAAAAACGAGAAACGTGTGAGTCGCTTCTAGTCGCGACTCTACTTTTATACCCGTCTTAGTCAGTATATAAATTTGTGAGCTTATGATTTAAATTTTAATTGAATTTTTAAATATTTGACATTTTTTTGCTACCTCTGTTAGCTACATCTAAAATGTAGATTATACATCCAGAACAAATATTCTACATCTGCCATTTAGATTCTACTTCTCCTCCGCGAGATGGCATTCGCGCATTGCACAGGGCCACTTACCATACAGTATATAGATGTGCCAGTTCATACAACGAAAGTGTTACAGAAAAATTTGCAGCTCCAGGTCCTATGCTCTCAGTAGGACCTGAGAGAGAAAGAGAGAGCACGGCCATGGTGCAACAATAAATCTTTGCCAGTCGTTTGTCAAACGTCGTCGAAGGAGGTTGTGTAGTGGTTTTCTGTCTTTTCTGTCTTCTTTCTCACCAATAAAATTCTTTCTATTACTATTAATCTTTTTTTTTAATATTTTTTATTTTCTGAAACATTTTTATGAGTTTTGAATTAAATGTTAGAATTTGTTTTTCATTATTTAGATTTATTTATTTATTAGCGAAAAAAGTTCTCGCCTGTCAGCGAAGAAGTAAAACACTTGCTATCTCTTTCTAGCGCGTGTTTGTCTCTGAGTGCCCTGATAATAGGGTTGAAAATATTTATGGACCGGGGCAATTCGGCATATATGTGTGTGGGTACACAGACACGACAACATTTTGCCAATTTTTAGGTTTCGAAATCGTGGTTTAGATTTTATTAGTTTTCAGGTTACGTAAACTTGTGTGTGCCACGAATTCACACTAGACGTTTACGCCGCTGCGCCACGCCGCCGAGCCACGCCGCCGCCGATTTTTGACTTTTTGACGCGCCGCCGCCGACTAACGAAAATATCGGCGCAGCGGCGGCGGCGTTCGGCGTCATACATTTTTGTACAGACTTACAGACTATTAAGCATAGTATATAAAAAAAACTGTGGCAGGAATTATTCGTTAATGTTTTCCTGGCATGTTTATCCAGCAACATGAACGGAATCCACAGATTTACATCGATAGTTGCCTATCGGGACCGTGTGTGGACTGCGAGAACAGCTGATGCACAGCTCAGGAATATATGTTGAACAATTATTCCTGAAGCGAATGGTGCAAGATGAAGGAAAAAACTGTACGCAACATCAAAAAGAAAGATTAAAATGATTATTTTTGATCTTGCAACAATATATGCGTGCACAAAAACAATCACTTCATCGTCAGAGTGCATATTTTTCATTTTATTTGAATTTCACAATCGGCACTGTTTATAAAACAGCTGATTCATCATTCCTGATAGGAATTTTCAGCGGTGGTGGAGATAGGCCTTAACTTAAAAAAAATATCATTTCATGTGTTTATTATGTATTCAAACAAAATTAAAATAAAAAAGGTGCACTCTGACGATGACAAAAAACGTCAACGACAAATTCCTGAAACAGTTATTTATATGAAGTTTGACAGGAATGTTTCGATTCCGCGGTGCTGAAGAAAGGGTTTTAAAAAAATTTTATTTATTTATTGCTTACGCCGCCGCCGCCGCCAAATTAGACGGCCGCCGCCACCGACCAGTTCGTTGGCTAAGCCGCCGCCGCCGAAGCTAACACAGTCGGAGTAAACCTCTAATTCACACATACTGTGCTTGTGTGTGTGTTCTAAAATTGTTGGCCGCTTGAGCTTAAATTTGTTTTTTTTTCAGTTTTTCAAGTTTTGTTTTGCAGCCAGCGACCTTCCGCAACATACAGCTGCGGTCAAAATAATAG
This sequence comes from Drosophila subsilvestris, assembly GCA_035043285.1. Taxonomy (NCBI): domain Eukaryota; kingdom Metazoa; phylum Arthropoda; class Insecta; order Diptera; family Drosophilidae; genus Drosophila; species Drosophila subsilvestris. The sequence goes on along the minus strand of JAWNNB010000909.1, from coordinate 83,275 downwards.
TAGTGCCAATATGACTTTTCATATACCCTAAAAAAAAAGGACTTACAAGCACTTCCCCAAAATAATTTTATTTTTTTTAGAGACTACCTTAATTGCAGATTATAATAATAGAAAACAACTCAGAATAAACCATCCACATTTTCAGAAAAAAATTAAAATGTTGAAGTACCTCAAAAACGGGTCGGTCAAAATAATAGTAGTGCAGCTTTTCATAAGAGACTGCGGTCTAACAAAATATTCTGAGAATGTTCTTTATATCCAATATAAGAACTCTATATCCGTAGTAAGTTTTAAGATTTATTTGAGTAGCCTATGTTAGCTCTACCGTCTGCAGGACGCTTTAGCATGGAGCTAACTAAATGTTGGTACCTTTCCAAAGAAATCGTCCTCCAGGACTTTTGTAAAACGTCCCAAAGTGGATTGTGTTATTTATGAGACTTCTCTTCTCACATAACATTATAAATTCTCTATTAGATTGAGATCGGGGGATCGATCCGACCATTCCAATGAATTTACTCTATTGGCAGCGAACCACTCTTTGGTAACTTTGAGGCTGTCCTTCAGATTGTTGTCCTTCTGGGACATTTAAATAAGTTGCATATACTTAGATGCATAATTTAGCATCAAATTGGTCGATATCTGAACGTATAAATGACGATCCAATACGTTTTTAACACATATAATGGCCAAGTTCCGTGGCTGGAAAATCTCGCCCAAACCATTGTTTATGGTGGCGCAGTTTTTACAGTTTTTCAAGTATATTTTGTGGAAAATTCAGATAACCGTGGTCGTCTTAGATACTAACGAGATACCAGGCTACGAAAAAAAACAATTTTCGACTCGTTCGAAAATAAAATATTCCTCCACTTTTACAATGGTTAATTTAGGTATTCCCTAGCAAACTTCAACCACGGGACTTCATGTTTTTTTCACAGTAAACATTTTTTTCTTAGGTTTCGTGTCATCAAATTATAATCTTTAATGCTTCTTCTAATAGTTTCAATACTCGTTTCAAAATTAAACATTTTTTTTTAGGCTGAAGCATGATCAAAATGGTTGCACCTTTCCTGTGGTACTGGTTGATCTACTGATATTTTTCCGAATAACTTCGTTGTTCGCGTGTTTTGCTTTATGGTTCTTATTTATTATCATTTCTGATCATAATAGCTAAACAACCAATTGTCTTTAGCATCTCGACATATTACTTTCCTTCTGATACGAGCCCTTTAAGCACGAACGCTTTTCCGCTTTGAAGTGTTTGCCACGCCCCATGATACCGGCACCAAATGACCAAAAACGAAACTAAAAAAGCTTGAAACTGTTAAATAAACCATTCAAGTATTGTTTAAAAATGAAAGCCTTGCAAAAAATGCAGTAGATTTAATAATTTTCGAAATTTTCGGTAGCACTACTATTATTTTGACCGCATCCAAATGGTGATATTTAGCGAAAAATGTCGAAATATAACGGAAAGAAAAGAGACACGCTTCTTTAACTTTATAATCAAGGACAGCAATGCTTGATAGTTGTACGAGTGAAAAAACAAATTCGATTGTTGAAAGAATAGCGGAAAAAATTAGCAATATGTAAATCCATTAGTGGCACTACTATTATTTTGACCGCAACTGTACACATGTGATGAATGGGCAAAATGGGTGGGGTTGGGCATGGGAAATAAATAAAATATAAAAATAAAAGCTTATATTTGTTTTATTTTCTTGAAATTGCACATTTATTTACATACATGTTGGATTAATATTTTTCTGATTTGGATCCGTCATTTTGTAAGGGTTCTACGTCAATAGCAAATTACTCCGCTTGGCACGTGGTGTGGGCAAACTCTCAAACGCAACTCCTCTCTCGGTATTGCAAACTAGAGCTACGAGACAATTATTGCTCCTCACGCAATTTCCATTAGTCTCTATATCTACCTCCCTCACACTCACTACCGCAGAGGAACACGCTCGACGTGTGCTCCCTTTCTCTCGCTCCTTTGATCCTCTCCGAACGAGTTCCTCAGAACACACTCGCTAATGAACACCTGGCCGTCATAGAAACAACTGCAACTCGTCCAAGGAGATGAGACAAACGACAAAGAGCGAAGTACACAGGAAACAGTGATAATACACTGAGAACAATTAAAAAGGGGATTCGTAGGCAACCGACAGACCAAAATACACAGGGAATATTATTTTGATCCGACATTGCCATTATGACACTTACACGTCCTCGTGTCGTCGTCTCACAGTGTCCAATAAATAACATTGTTATAAAGTAATACAGTTTAGGCTTTTATTAAATGAAGGGTATTTTTCTATGAGAATATCTTAACATTTTAAATTTACATTAGTTTTTGCTGCCCAAGCTTAAGATTCTTCCTGTTATTTTTCATTAGCGAAAATTACAAAATTCATTTTATATAGTCACACCGACTTTTTCAATATTCTTTTCGTATAAGTTACGATTCCAACAAAATATAAAATAACTCTAATTCGATTTCTTTCAAATACCACCTTTAAATTGTCACCTGTATACCCAATCAGTATACAATCATCATAGCTGACCCAGCTGATTCGTTTACTTCTTCAGTCCCACCTGGACTCTTCATCACTACTGGACGGAATACGTTTAGTCTCACCTGGACTCTTCATCCCTACTGGACGGAATACATTAAGTCTCACCTGGACTCTTCATCCCTACTGGACGGAATACGATAAGTCTCACCTGGACTTCATCCTTACTGGACAGAATACTCATCACCCTTTTTAAGCGGCTCACACTCAGTCCTAACTGGACTCTTAGGCAAATTTATCTCTTCTCTAGTGATATCTAATTCATTCGGTATGTGGCCCTCTGGCATTTTTCGTACATCATCAGGGCAGTACTTGTACGTTCGATTATTATGCAAAGATTTCAACACATACCGATCCCCGTCAAGAGTCTCTAAAATAATAAATGGACCTCTAAACTTTGCATATAACTTTGTCTGATGCCTTTCTTCGCTTTTGAGTAAAACATAGTCACCCACCTTGTGTTTCATCACTTTACTTTTGTCAAATCTAGACTTGTTATAAACTGCTATATCTTGGATATTTTTTGATGCCTTGTCTCTCAAAACCTGTAAGTCAATCTATTCCTCTGTATCAAATGGAGAAATTAAACCCATTGGACGAGCCTCCTTGCCGATCAGAAGCGACTAGCTCCAGTTGCACGATGGACTGTGCAGTTGAGGGCGAGCTGTGTTTCTCCCAGAGCATCCGGCCAGGACCGTTGGCTTGATTCAATACCTGTTAGTAGATTTTTCAGAATGCTCATCACACGCTCAACCTGACCGTTAGAACGGCTAGCTCCCGTGGCAATTAGATGAAGCTTAATGTTTTGTGATGAACAGAACTCGGCGAACTTTGCACTGGTGAAACATCTACCCTGATCGGCAATGATTCGGGTCGGAACCCCAAACAAAGAAATGGATGATTTCATAGCCGTAACACAGCTATCAGTATCCAGTTTGAGAGTATGTGAAACAAGTAAACGTACTTTGTGAAACCGTCAATCTGTACAATTACATACTATTTAAGGTCACTTTTACCGCTTAATTTTCCGGTGATATCTATATGTACTGTATGCCAAGGTATATTTACTTTTGGAATGGGATGAAGCTCTGCCTGAACTTTTCCCGACGACCCCTTAACTGTTTTACAAGTGATGCAACTATCAAAAAATTTTCGTACGTACTTATTCATCTTTTCAAACCAATAATATTGATGAACTTTATCAAGCGTTTTCTTCCAACCTAAGTGTATAATTGATTCATGAACTTGACCATCTAAATGCACGTGGTACTACCGGCAAACAACGCGTTCTATTATTTCTTTGAATTTTGCGAAACAACACACCCTTTCTTAACTCGTATGTCTTTGTCAAATCTTCAGCAAGCTCACTGTCATTAAGTTCGTTAAAAATATCAATCAGATCTGAATCAAGTCGCTGTTCAGCTAAGATCCAATCGTTGGAAATCTCTGTCAATCTCACTCGTTTTTCAGGAATTTTACATTTTATAGAATCAGGTTTTACTTGAATTGGATTTCTTGACAAAAAATCAACATGGGCCATACGTTTGCCTTCCCTATACTGTATATCAAAGTTAAAGGACTGTAAATAAGCCCACCACCGATACACTCTAGGGGTCAGTTCTAATTTAGTGCGTGAAGCCTTTAAAGAATTACAATCAGTATATACTACAAACTCACGTCCCAGCAAATAGTGACGAAAACGCTTAACAGCTTCAACAACTGCCAACGTTTCCAATTCATAGGAATGATATCTTGACTCAGCGGGGGAAGTGGTTTTGCTAATATATTCTACTACATGAGGATTGCCATTGATTCGATGCATCAACATAGCACCATAGCCGCAGGAACTCGCATCTGTATGCAATTCAATTGGATATTCTGGATTGAAGATTACAAGGACTGGTTCATTTGTAAGAATGGTAATAACTTTCTTTCTAATACTTTCCAGCTCTGCATTCCAAGAAAAGCTTTCTTTCACTGATGTAAGAGAATAGAGTGGCTTCATCATTTGTGAAAATCCAGGCACAAATTTACGAAAATATGGAGCCAAACCGATGAATTGTCTCAAGCTACTCACTGATTCTGGGGGAGTTAGGGAGTTCAAGGCAATGATTTTACCCGGATTCGGCCTTATCTCTCCAGCTCTCACCTCATATCCCAAATACTGAACCGCAGTTTTAAGAAAACTACACTTTGAAATGTTAAACAAAAATCCAGCCCTATTCAAAATATCAAGAACAATTTTTGATCTCTCCAGACCCAACTCAATGGTAGGTGACACCACCATAATATCGTCCATATAAACAATAACGTATGACAGAGCCAAGTCACCAAGTGCATTCATGACGGTACGCTGAAAAACGGATGGTGCATTTTTCAAACCAAACGGCATTTTCAAACATTAACGTTACAAACGCAGTGTATTCGACCGAATCAGGGTGCATTGACAGGGTGCATTTGATGATATCCTCTAGCCATGTCTAAACAGGTAAAATAATTAGCTCCACTTAATCTGGTAATCTGGTCATCATGAGCGGCAAGGGGTATTTGTCAGAAACCGTGTTTGAGTTTAGCTCTCTATAATCGACACAAAGTCGGTCCGAACCGTTTTTCTTTTTTACAAGCAAAATAGGACTAGCGTTCGGAGAACAGCTGGGTCTAATGATGTTACATTTTATTAACTCACTTATTTGAGACCGAACTGTTCCCTTTTCTTCAGGGCTGAGTCTATACGGTCGCCGCTGCACGGTTTTGTTTGAGTCAATTAATCGTAATTTCATTTCACCAGAACTAACATAAGAGCAAGGTGTTCCATCAATGAAAGCTGCAGAATATTGTTCAAGTAATTTAATCAACTTATCTTTGTCATTATCTATCAACTCAGTATTAACATTAAATAGACTAATTGGCATTTCATAAGCTGCACAAACATTAACAGATTTTGTTTTCATGATTTTAAATTTATCAAACGAAAGTAAAACATTAAAACCTTGTTTAAGAATTTCTCGTCCAATTACAATATCATTCTGCAATTGTTTATCTTGTACGGAATGAAACAATATTTCAAGGGAATTTTCATTAATTACGACAGTACTTAAGATTTTTAATGTGCTGTATATACCAGCATCTCCAATACCCTTTAACATTACAATGTTATTGATGCGTTTCCCCAATAAATTTTTACCAATACTCTCTCTGATCAGCGAGCATTCAGCTCCAGAGTCAAAACAAATGGGAAAGATAGTACCTCGCTGTGTCATACTTCCTTTAGGCTCTGACACAAAGCACTGATTGATGCTCTTCTGCTGAAATGCTCCTGGTTTGGTAACGGTCGCCTCCTTGGAACATTTGTTAGCGAAATGTCCACGCTGTCAATTAATCGTAACTTGAAAATGTAGCGGAAACAATTTTTGTTCAGGGATAAAAGTTTTTTTTACCTTATTCTAGAAAGTTCAAAGTATATATTTTTTTAAATACCGCACATTTATTAGCTTAATTTATTAGCTTTATTTATTAGCTTTGCAGAATGGCAAGGATGATTACCATATGTAAGACTTCAGAAAATACACAGCGCTATCACTAAACAAAAACAGTTGGGTACTGCCGTTTCGACTTTAAAAACATTATTGCTTTCGTTATTCATGGGGTAGTAGTTATAGCCGGTCCATCCCCATCCACATTAAAATTTTTTCATCGGAAAACAGTTTGCTCATTTTTCGTTTCGCGTATAGATGTGGCTTTTTAAAATTTCAATCGCTTTAAATGTTCGAAACTTCGAATAACACAGAAACGATTACCGTTATTTTCCGAGAATCATATGATATCACACTGCTACATGTGTATTTTGAAATTTTGCACCGCCCCCTTCCGTCCCAACAAAGAACGAAAATCTGTGGCAGACAAAATTTTAAAGATACAATAAAACTAAAATGCAGTATCATGGAGAATAACCATATCTAGCAGATTGCCGAATCTGAGTCGGATCAGATCATTTAAAAAGCCAAAATAAAGAAATTAATTTTCGGTTGCTTCCCCACCTACTAGGCGCTGCTGACGCTACTCATTCTCTTTCTCGCTCGCACACACTCTGCCCTGTGCAGTGCGCGACCGTTGCGGGTAGATTAAGAATCGGCATTACATACACAATGTAGAATATACATTTTATATGTAGAATCGACATTGTAGATGTAGATAACAGATGTAGCAAAAAAATGAAAAATTGAAAATACTAAAAAATTCTCACAAATTTATATACTGACTGAGTACGGGTATAAAAGCGACTCACACGTTCCTTCTCGTTTAATTGCACTTCATTGTAAAGCTCCTCGAAATATGGGAACTCTTTTTGGGTCACTTGATTAAGATTATATATTATGACTTAATTTCTTGATCCCTACATCTTTACAGATTCATACAAAAGGCATGGACATAGTATTGTTACTAATACACGACGAGACGACCATCAAATAACTTCTTGGAATTCAAATAAACTGGTTGAAACAAGTTCTGCACTTCAGGTACTTCAGCAATATATGTACATACTTGCATAATTAAAAAACTCTCAACGTATATCCGTATACCGTATACTCGTATCCGCATGATAATTAAAAATTATTTTTCGCATCATTTGGATAACTTTGAAATATGGAAGCCTGCAGATATTCTGCTATACCGAAATATGGATATTTGTGCTATCGAAGGTGCGAGGGTTTTTCAAATCCCCCGAAAAATGCGCATGTGGCAGGAGAATTCCGGCACTATACGTTTTACAACAACTAAATTTAGTATCCGGACTCTTGAAATATCACACTGTCACAAGTGTATTTAACAAATTTCGCCCGGCTCCTTCCGCCCCCACAAAGGACGAAAATATGTGGCAAACACGATATTAAATATGTGAAAAAAATCGAAAACGTAAAATCATGAAGGATTATATGTACCTGATACCTGATGCCTAATTATTATTATTATAGCGCTTAGTCATTCTCTATCTCGATCTCATACTCATACAGTGTGGCCCCCTTTCAGGAGCGAAGCTAGATATAACGACTGTGAGAGAAGTGAGGGAAAAACAGATGTAGCCGAATATAAAACAGTAGTAAAATAATGGAATCAGACAAAATATTTTTAGATTATAATAAAATAGGTCATTTGGTGGTAATGGAGAGATCCCTCCCCTCTGCATTAACCAACAAATCAAATTGTGAACAGCGTTACGAAAATACAGAAAGAGAGAGAAAGACAAGCGTCAGGTATTAGCTGCGTATAATTACTTATACAATATGTTGTATAGGTTACATAAAACAGAAGCTCACATATGGGAAACATTGCGCACTGTTAAGTTACATTCGCACGCATTTTGACGGAAATTGTCGCAAAAATACATGAAACTGTGTACTTTTACTCAAATTGACTGTTACGTTACACAAATTTGGAAGTAGGTTTTCAAGTTGCGCAACACTTTCGAAAAAGTTTGCTCTTCTGGTTGACTATTTTAAACGAGTAGTACAAAATTTGGAAGCTTTAGGATGGAAGTACTTCCATCCCAAAGACTATTTTTTTCCCTTTTTTGACAAGCAAAAATGAGCGCACTGTTACGTTACATAAAAAGACTTACGTTACATGTGCAAATTTGGGTTTTCAAACTTCATAAAAAATTATTTTTAAAATGAAAAACATGAAATTATAGATTGTTTCCTTGTTTTGAAGTATATAACCTTCATTAATAACTTGAATTTTGGGCGCTGACATTTTATATCATTGAAACTTTTCGCACTATTAACATCGCAGGTGTGTTCAAAATGTAATTTATATCAGAGAGATCACAATTAGTAACCGATGGTGATCTTTGATTCTGAACGATTAAATGTGGCAACAAAGTCTAGAAAACATGTGACGATGCATTCACGAGACAATATATGCTTCCCCACAATTATTTTGGTGGTTGGGCCCGCAACCTTAAAAAAATGTATTTTTTGCTAATTTTTTTAATTTTTTAGGTTTGGTTAATGAATATTAGCTCCAAAGTTTCTCCATAGATTTTAATGAGCAATGCCTTTCACGACGCCTAAAAAATGAACCTATACACAAAAAAATAAAAACAGGATATAATTTTTTTCGACTTTTCCTTTTTATACCCGTACTCAAAAAGAGTTAAGGGGTATACTGTATTTGTGGTAAAAGTTGATGTGTGTAACGCAGAGAAGGAAAATTTTCCGACACCATAAAGTATGGTGATCAGTATCAGTATCAATAGCCGAGTCGATAGAGACATGTCTGTCTGTCTGTCCGTCTGTCCGTCTTGTTTGACGCCTCGTTCTCAGAGACTATAAAAGCTAGAGCAACGAAATTTTTCCAGACCCATGTGATATCACACTGTTACAAATGTATTTCAAAATTTCGTTCCGCCTTCTTCCGCCTCCACAAAGAACGAAAATCTGTGGCATCCACAATTTTGATTATACGATAAAACTAAAAACGCAGTATCGTAAAGAATGACCATATCTACCAGATTGCTAAATCTGGTACAGATCGGATCATTATTATGTCCAGAATGCCACCTCCTCTGGCGATGCTGACGCTGTGCATTCTCTGTCTCGCTCGCACTCACTCTGCCCTGTGCAAAGCTCGTGCAACCCCTAGCGGAGGAAATGTAGAATCTAAATGGTAGATGTAAAATATTTGTTCTCAATGTATTATCTATATTTTAGATGTAGATGTAGTCAACAGATGTAGCAAAAAAATGTAAAATAAAAATTTTTTTTTAAATTTCAATTATAAGCTCTTAAATTTATATACTGACTGAGTACGGGTATAAAAGTAGAGTTGCGACTAGAAGCGACTCACGTTCCTTCTCGTTTTTCTTAAAAATACTGCACAAAAATGATCATTTTTGCATTTGAATGCTTTTTATTTCCCAGACGGTAAGCTAAAATCATAAAGTGTTTGGGCTTTACTTCTATCTGTTTAAATTATCTTTCCAGAATAGAAAAGTTATTCACAACCAGACGAAATATACTTGAGTTATGTGAAAAAAGAAGCACTACTTCTGAAAAAAGCTTTAAAAAAAATACCAGACTTCAAAAATTCTTTAAAAAAAAGTTCTGCAATAGAAAAAAAATTATTCTTTAAAAAATTGTAAAGTCCCATATCTATCAGAAAAAGTCGGTTTGGATCCTTGAGGAAAAATAAAGTTCGATTTTGTCGTGTAGTGTAATAAAAGCCTTTGTACACAAAACTAAGAAATAAATTTAAAAATTTTGCAAACGTACCAAAGTGGATGCTTTGACTTTTTATGAAACTTTTAAAATCTCATAGCGAAGCCGATCTGGTGGAATTGTAATTATTGTTTTGTTTCATTTCTATGTATATTATTAAATAATATATAAACAAAAAATCACTAGGAATGATTCATTTTTAGAGATGTTACCGGCGTATAAACTGAAAAGTGATGAAAATGTATCCATGCATGCTCGCCACTGTATGTACATACGTTAGGGTTGAGCTTATTTATAAAAATGTGACTTTCAAAAGTCATAGTGTCTTAAAATGTATTCTTTGGCGTAACGTAAGTAACTTTAAAGTTATAGCCCGATTCGGCAACGTTTAGAGGTGCAGATTAAGCTCAAAGTTGAAAAGCTGAAGCTATACCATAAAGAGCTCTGATCGGATTGAATTTATTTAATATTTTAGAATACGCTTGTACGCTTTACTGGTTAATATTTACCGAAAAATGAATAGTTACACTACTGGTCAAAATAATAAGTACACGCTTACGATTTCTTTCACGTCTCGTAAAACTTTTTTAACAGACATAAAGGAAAAAACCAATTAAGTTTTAGTTTACTAACCTACCGTAGATTATAAATATATTTAACATAATCATTTTTCGCTTCAAATATAAAGTTTGTGATCGATTATATCTTAAAAACATAAATAAGGGGTGGTCAAAATAATAAGTACAGCAATTCTACAAAGCCAAATACTCAAAGCGTATCAAATACCAAGTTTTTCGAACCAATTCACACAATTATTCGTAGTTTCGAAACGTATTTGTGCCACCACGACGTTTCAGATCTCTCCATAGGTTATTTTTTGGGTTTTAGTCAGGAGATTGACTTGACCCAAGCCTTGACCAGCCTTGAGGTGTGTTTTGAGTCGTTGTTCAATTGAGAGGCCCATCTCAAGGACAATTGACAATTGGTCATATTATCAGTTTTACGATAAATCGGCTCAACGCCATCCAAAAAAAACCGCGTCAATGCTTAAACATTTTTTTTGTGTGGTGGAAGTCGAATTCTTTGCCTTGTGGGTATCGTACATATCTCCTGGAGTCATTACCAAAAATATGTGGTTTTGTTTTGTCGCTCCATAACATGTTATTCCACTTTTTACCCATATGAGCCAAAATGCAAAATTATTTTCGCAAAATTTTTGACTCATCTTCAAATTTGTTTCTTGGAGTAATGGAACTTTTCGGGCTAAATGTCCTGGTAAGTCTGAATATTTTACGTCTACGAGGTACAGTCTGAGATGATATTTCATTGTTAATTTGAGCGGAAATAGCCTTCTTTTTTGCAAGACTGACGTGAAGATTTCTTCTTCCGTATTCGATTTTTAGTGAGACATCTTAAATTGAAGTTTCTTTGATCCAAATACACCGAGCGTCCAAGACTTTTTGCAATTTCCAGAAGACTTTTCCTTATTTTTTAAGATTTAAGGCAATCTTAATTTCTTCAGCAGAACAATGCTCTTTTCGGCCCATATAAGGACTTTTTTTAAACTCTCATGTACCTTTATATGCAAGGAGTCAATAAAAACCAACAATCCTTTGACCAAATTCTGATCAAATCCTTAAAAATTTATAAATACCTCCAGTGTACTTATTATTTTGACCACACCAAAAATGCCCATCCAGAACAAATTTAAGCTTAAAATTGAATTAAGGGTGCTCTCAACTTTAATTTTTGATTTAAAAGTTTGGCAAATAAAAAAATGTGAAAACAATTGGAGGTCAAACATTCAAAAACATTCGAGATATTTCATAACAAATCAGCACCATGCCTCTGTACTTATTATTTTGACCAGTAGTGTATGTGTACAATCCTATCAGCGCACTTAAAAAATCAAATTTTTCTTGATTTACTCATGAGCAAAAGTTCTCATTCACTTGTAATTACTCGAAAATAAACTAAGCTCGCGCTGGCAAACGCTTCGTTCGGATCCCTTTCTTGCTTAGGGTGTTTATGGCTTTACTCCAGGAGTCGGCACGGCCCTATCTATTGTGATTAGGTAAAAACGCTGCAGCTGCGCTGCCGCTCACGTACACGTGTTTTACAGTGGTGGGCACCAAAAAATTTGTTTCCCGAAATTCAAACGGGACACCCCCTAGTTTTGTTACCCTAAATATAATAGTAATTTACATGTTTTTATATTATTTTTTTTAAATTTTTTAGAGGTTGCTACCGAATTTCAAAAAAATTTTAAACAAGAACATTTTAAACAAACTTTTTTTTTGTAATAATTTCGAAAATGCGCTAAAATCTGTTGCATATATATTAATACCATTATTATCGGCATTAGTCAGTTATTGGAACCCAAAAAACCTGCACAAGTTTTTCCGAACATGTTAACTAAATATATGAAACTACGCTGAACTTCCTGATTTTTACCAATAGCTAATTTTTTTACGTTAACTAAAAAAAATAAATAAAAGCACCTTATTATCAATATTAACTAGTTTCTAAGTTTCAATATTATTTGAAAAAACCGACGAATTAATTTTTTTTTTTCCATAGTCAACAAAAAAGTTAATTTTCTATTCGTGGTAGCAACCCCTAAACATTAAACTAAAAATTTAAAAAAAATGGTATAATTTTATTAAATAATAATAACAAAGAACAGAACTGGGGGGTGTCCCTTTCAAAAAACAAAAAAACAAAATTGTTGGTCCAATTTTGGCCCAGCCTACTGTATACGACACAATCGCACTGCAGAACATTTGATTGCGTGATTCTGCTTTCTGCTTCTGCTTTACTCATATATGATCACTCAAAAAGTCGCAGATTCGTATACAATACAATCGTATCTAACATGTGTGAGAATCGAAACAAGATCGAGCATGAATAAACTCAGCCAGAATAAACGAAGGCACAGCTTGACTGATTTTAAATCCACAGCGGACATATGTGCTCATGCAATTTAGGTGATTTTTATGTGATTCTCTGATTCATATAAAAATATCACGTGTATTCAAATTACGAATTGACGCCTTTATCTTTCAATGCTTCAACGATGGCAAAATCGGACAAAAATGTGGTAAAATAACTTAATATTATTTATTATGCTTCCCATATTGTCTCGTGAATGCATCGTCAAATGTGTGTTCAGACCTTGTAGCAACATTTAATCGTTCAGAATCGAAAATCACCATTAAAGAGTTTACTGATTGTGGTTTTTTTTATATAAATTACATTTTGAACACGCCTGCGGTGTTAATAGTGCGAAAAGTGTTTATGATATAAAATGTCAGCGCACCAAATTCAGGTTATTAATGAAGCTTTAATACTTCAAAACAAGGATACAATCTATAATTTCATTTGTTTTTCAGTTTAAAAATAATTTTTTATGAAGTCTAAAAACCCAGCTCGCTCATGTAACGGAACAGTCTTTTTATGTAACGTAACATTCCGCACCTTTTTGCTTGTAAAAAAGGAAAAAATTGTTTGTGGCATAAATCAAATTTACTTAATTACTTCCATCCTTAAGCAACAAAATGTTGTAGTACTCGTTAAATATAGTCAACCAGAAGAGCAGACTTTTTCGAAAGTGTTGCGCAACTTGAAAACCTACTTCCAAATTTGTGTAACGTAACAGTCCATTTGAGAGGTTCATAACTCTTGAATAACAACGCGTACAGAAAAATCTATTTGAACATAAAATCTCAATATAGGTTTTACATTTTAAACGCAAGTAAAATAAATATTAAAAATATGCAGTTTTATGTGTTTTTGCGACAAATATGCGTGTGAATTTAACGTAACAGTCCGCGATTTTCACCATATGTATACCTGAGTGCAGAAATTGAGTCACGTGCCGAACCAAAATCAGTTACAAATGTTACAAATGCGAAGTATCTAATTTTATAGTGCGTTATTATATAAATTATTGGGTTTAGACAATACTAGCTGTTAAATCTCCAAATGTGGACTTTAAGTTTTTTTAATTTTCAAACAAAAACCTTGCAGTCATTTGTGGTATTCAGCTCATGAAAATATCGAACTTTCATTGTTTGATGACAACGTTACCTTCATTGAGAAATGGTGGAATGGCGTGTTGAGTTAACGATAAGAATGTAGAAACTTCTAAAAATGGGTAATTAAAAAAAAAAAAGGATTGCCCACATTTGTTATAATGAGATTATCCGATTTCGTAACACCTAATTCTGTTTAACTTTTTCGATCGCTTGAATATTTCCAAAGGCTTTTTAATGGTGCTATGACGTTTTGTTTTGCTAAATGACTAGCTGCAAAAATAGATATAACCTTTTGGAAAATGCCTGCAGTCAGAGCAAGAGATATGTATGCTGAATCCAGTTGGCTTTCCAGTTGAGCTGAAAGCAGCGCTGCGGCAGAAATTAGTTTTATGCTATTCGCCTTTGTATATATTTAAAAGTTTATGTTATTATATGTTTTGTTAATTTGGTTTGGTTTATCTAGTAGTTTGTTGAAGTCTGCTATGTTTTTTGGATTTACTTTGGCAAAAAGTTGATTAGGAGGTATTTGTAGGCTATTGCTCAAGTTTTTGGTGTATTGTCTCTGCAGAATGAGAATATTGGCCTTTTTGTTCATGGCGAAACTTTGTGTAGGTGATGGCTTGAACTCTACTGTCTTTTAAATATGGTTATATTTGCTCCAAAATTCGTTAATATACATTTTATTTCATTTGTGGTTAGTCCTTTTTATTGACTAACTGTAAGCGCAAAATGAACTGCTTTTATACCCACTCGTTCTACATTTTAGATGTAGATAACAGATGTAGCAAAAAAATTTAAAATATTCTTAAATTCTCACAAGTTTATATACTGACTGAGTACGTGTATAAAAGTAGAGTCGCGTCCACAAGCGACTCACACGTTCTTTCTCGTTTATGATAGATTTAGGGCTTTAAAGTTTTAAAAAGAATTATGGTTTTTTTTACGGTAGACCTTTTTTTAAGGAATTTTTGAAAACTGTAATTTTGTTTTAAAGCTTTTTTCAGAGGTAGAGGTTTTTCCACATACCTTAAGAGTTACATCTGGTTGTAATTAAATTATACCTGATTTTTGTGCGGTATTTGTTTTTTAAAATTTTGACTTTAAAAAATCGGGAAAATTCGAAAATATATTTTTTGTGTGTAAGTGTATTAACTAGGCGTCGCTTAAACTTTGAAGTATTGTTCATAAAAATCTGTGGAGAAACGGCCTTAGCTAAAATTGGTTGACCAAACCTCCGAAAATTTTACCGTTTGGAACGTTCATGGCCCACCGAGCTATGCTTGTTTTGACATTTGGAAATTTTACATGTAGCAAAGTTGGAATCACATACCAAGTAAAGCATTGCTTTGTGAAATATAAGGTGGGGTACATTTACTACAAACAAAAATTAAATCGTACTGTTGGCATTCTTTGAACAATTTTATTTATTACTAGCAAACCCGGCGAACTCCGTTTCGCCACCAGATGGCTTCGTTTTATGTAACATTTCGTTTGGTGATTGAATTTCGCCGAAGATCCTTCAGTGTTAAGTTAAATGCTTCAAGTGATTTCTTATGTGCCATTGTGCACTCATCCCAAACAATGAGCTTGCATTGCATCAACAATTTTCCCATTGCACTGGATCGGGAAATATTGCATGTTGGAGTATCAATTGTGTTTAAATTGAGTGGAAACTTAAGCGCAGAATGTGCAGTACGACCGCCATCTAGAAGAGTCGCCGCAATTCCAGATGATGCTAACGCCAAAGCTATGTCACATCTTGATCGAATAGTGGCCAAAATCAATGAAATGACAAATGTTTTCCGGTGTAACTTCTGATCGTGTGATGGTGTAGTGTGTGGTGTATATGTAGTTGTTACGTGTTGCAATTCATTTTGTTTGTGTTAGTGATTGGTTATGTGTGTTGTATCTTTTACCTTGCAAGTCGGCATGAAGCCGCCTTCTTGAATGATATTAGCTCCAAAGGAAGTCATGCGAAAGCAGTTATTGTATTCAAGGATGTGTTGAAGAAAATGGCTGGAATCGGGATCACTTCCATCGAACAATGGTTTCAGTGGCTGTGGTGGTGTAAGTAATGGATCCAGTTTGACTTTTCCACTTGCGCAGCACAATCCAGCCGTTTCTCTTTTGAACTTTAACGCATTGCAATATCGGCATATAGTCGTCATTGGTCCAATATCTAAATTTTCATCATCACTGTAGTTCGCAGTGGGATCATATTGGAATGCCAAGCGATTGTATGATGCCAATGATCTTCTTGTCCTCACGCGCTGTCCCAATCGGGAATTTTCTCTTATTATATTTTGTCTTTCTTCGCTTAAGTTCTGTGAATACACTTGTTGCTGGCTTGCATGTCTTGTGCGGCGGCCGATGTTCGCACGTCGTCCTTTAGGCATTTTGGACTGTGGACAGAGTGGTGAATTTAACCTCAAATGCACGATCCACATAATTTACACAGTTCAACTTACCACCTTAAAGACAAATGCCTGCTGTTGAAATTGAATACAAATTTTCACAATACACGTGATTGATTTTATGGTTTCCAATTGAAATGTGAGGAAACGAATAACTTTTTTTTTTAAATTTCGTTTTCACAGTGACACCGGTTTGTCACATGAAATTAACTGAGCAGAAAACAATGAGTAGCTTTCAAACAATGTATCACGCACCGGCGCCTACTTAAAATATTGGTTTGTAGTACATGCTATGTATCAGAGATGGCGCTGTATTGTAGTATATAGTAGATAATACAAATACATTTTCCCGCTTTTCTGTTGAAATTTTTCGTGAATTTTCTTTGCATTAAACCTCACGGAGCCCGAGACCTTTCCAACGAATGCAAAACCGTGGAAATCGGTTCGTGCGTTCTGGAGTTATAGCGTCAGGAAGGAAACCCGACTTATTTTTATATAGTAGATTAGCTTATTTTGTTAAGAATAAATTCCGCCAAAAAGTTCAAGTCTGCAAATAAATCCATGCCCTATGAACATTATTTTTTAGTTTTTCCGAATGGCAAAGTTAAGTAAAAAAAGGCAATCTTTGAAAAAGCTTTTTAAAAAAATACCAGTTTTCAAAAATTCTTAAAAATAGTATTCAACAGTTTCAAAGCCCCAAATCTATCAGAAAAAAGGTTCCTTGAGGAAAATTCTTTCGGGTAGTGTGCGTTTAACTTTTGCTGATTTCAATCGGTATTCAAATCAAATTTAATGAAATTATTTGTTGTCAATTGGTTAAATTAGTAAACTTTCAATAAATACTGATACAAATATCGCAACAGACATATATGTATATGTGCTTTTATTGACATTTAATTTGTTGGTCTCGCTGAATTAGTCCATGCAAATGCCCATATACTACATACAAGCATATACACAAATATGTAGAAATATAACTTAATTTTTTTATTTTAGCCAAATCGTATTGAAAATGAATACCGGTCAACACAAATTGATAACCGCACATGCGATGCAGCAGAATTTCATGGAGCTGTGGCAGCACCCAAAAAGACAACCTGGGCTTCTATTGCATCCCAGCCGGCTAAACTGTCATCCAGAGTAAGTATTAAAAAATAGTAATTTGATGCAAGTATAACTAAAATACATACACAGGCTGCATCGACTACTTCCAATCATAAGAAAAAGGGTCCTGGTATGCCACCACCACCAATGGTACCAGGAAAACACAATTTAGATGTTAATATATGGGACTTACCAAACAATAGGCCACCGCCTGTACCAACACCATCACCGATTGATTTGGTTTATTCTGATTTTAGCTCGGATTTTTCAAAATCAGCCATCACAGAGCCTCCTCTAGGGGCAAGATCTGAAAAGGCTTATAAAGACACGGAAAATTTGCATAATTACGAGAACAAAAGTTTGGGTAATATAAGTAATTCCAGCAGAATAAAAGTATCCCCAAACTTTCCCAAACATTTGGGTACACAATCCGTTCATCAGCCAGTAGGTCCTCAATTGGGTCATTTGGGAAGCCTCGGGGCATCTATTCGACGACCCGAATGTGTTAATCCTACAATTCGGACTACTGACCGTACAGGCAGCTATTCTAGTTGCCGTAATGATTTTGAAATAACAGCAAAGTGTAAAAATCTGGATCAAAACAGTTCTCGACTAATAGAACTGCCTGCAACTGAAGACATACCTGTTGATCCACAATTACTGTTGGAAGAATTAAAAGACAAAAACAATTACAATCCAAAAATAATGGAGTTGAACAAAGCCACAACAGCACGGTAACTAACCCAATTAAGCATAATAATAATAATTTACTTTTCTGATGCGAATGGACTTTAAGATGACAAAAATATTTTAAACAAAATTGTTCATGTTTTCTTTTTTAAGAGTTACTTAATTTTAGTCAAATCTAAAAGAAAATTGTGTCAAGATTTCTTTACTATCAGGCAGGCTACGGTTTTCACATTCACTTTGCGTTTTACTTTTCAGCAAAAAGTCATACTTTTCATTTCAAGGCGCTCTGGAATGCATTTTTGTGAATTTGTTTACTTTTTGTACTGTTAAGAGCAAAACTTACTTCTGTTATACCTAGCGTTAGTGCCAGCTCATAAAAAGGCAACTGTTATGTTTAACAGAGATTTATCAATAGCCAAATCGAGCTGCCACAGCTGTTAAGATGAATTCAATTTTTTTTCTTGCCCTGAACAATTTTCTGAGATCCAATTTCGAGGTTGATTTAAACAAAAATCTTTTAAAAAAGGGCACAAGCTCAATTGCTTAGTTAATGGTGTCTAATTTATGTCAACGCATCAATAAGTCATCTATTTTTTTCTTTTTGCAATTAATATTTGTTTATTTAGTTTGTTTAAAGCCGTTTACTTTTCATTTCGGAGAGCAATTTGTTGCCGTTTTAAAAACGGAAAAGTCTTGCGTGCCGTAGCCTGCCTGTATTAAGCTACAAATATATTTTTCCCTTTTCACGAACAGCGTAACAAAAGAGAGAGAGCATGCGGCAGTCATCGGCTCCGACACCAATTTCGATGCTTACGTATAATTACGGATAAAATATATTGGTTACATATGCATATGTAGGCCTTATATCAGTTACAGTTGCGGTCACTGAAATAGTAGTTCCGCACCTCACCACTTTCAGGACTGTTTCAAAACTTAGCATGTAATACCTTTTTGGAAAGCTTAATATGTAAGCATAGAACTCTAAAGAAATCCTATTGCATTTGCAATAGGTATACATATATCTATCTATCTATCTATCTATAAAAGAAAGTCGTGTTAGTTACACTATTTATATCTCAGGAACGTGCAATGTACGTGGGCTGCCTTTTAAGTCCATAGTCTATTAGAGACGGACCAACCGAATAATATTGAAAATGGTTTTATTATTTTTAAAAATAATCTGGTTTTTTCTGGACGACTAACTGTTTACAAATATTTAATGAATCTGAGTTTGTTTAATGCCCAAAGACGCCTCTACTTCATAGTATGTCATGCAACGATATTGGACCAGCCAATCCCACAGACCATCCATTTTGACCGGTAAAACCGTTTTCGTAATGGCAACGCATTGTGGTGGTTTGGTTACTCAGCCAAATAGTGGACTGAAATAAATAGATTATACCCAGTGGTGAACCAGTAGAGTTAAGGGTAAATTATTATTGTTTGTTGTTTGTACTGCCCACTGTACTAAATCATGCATCATGCCTATGCAGCCGTTCTCTCGATTCTTCATCTCGCACCTTTCTTTCTACCGCCTTTCGCTATCACTCTCTCGATCTGTCGCTCTCTCGCTCGCATTGGGGCACGTGCAATTCGGCCCGCCTGCCCTTTGATTTAGTCTTGATCTTGCAATCACTTCTTGCACAACGTTTTGGAATCGAGCAATTCAATCCGACACCGTCTTGAACCGACCCCTGCGTCTTCAATCCCGTCTTGAATCCAGCTAACTATCCCTTTGACTCTTTATCGGCTTATATACTACAGTACAATAAACTGTGAATATATATACTGAACAATCACCGTATTTTAATAATTTTAATTTCAAAGCAGCTAATATTGGTCGAAATTGGAATGGGAACGTGAATATGATCACCAGTAATTAGATTAAGTAGTTCAAACGAATGTACCCCTGTTGAATTCCCAACAAAAGGACGTTTATGATATTTTAATGAAAGCAATCGATGCTGAAAATGGTGGTTTATATTTCCTAGATGCCCCTGGTGGAACTGGTAAGACATTCCTCATGTCAGTAGTTTTAGCCACTGTTCGTGCAAGATCCAACATAGCGGTTGCAGTTGCTTCTTCTGGAATAGCAGCAACATTGTTAGAAGGATGCCGTACGGCTCATTCAGCATTAAATTTAACGTTAAGTCTTCAAACTGTTGAACAACCAACGTGTAATATTGCAAAACACTCAGCAATGTACAAAGTTTTATCGGCATCGAAAATCATCATCTGGGACGAATGCACAATGGCGCATAAACGTGCATTAGAAGCACTAACCCGAACTTTGAAAGATTTACGCAATGACTCGAGATATTTTGGAGGAGCAATGATTTTACTGTCTGACGATTTCCGCCAAACACTGCCAGTAATTCCAAGATCTACGGCTGCCGACGAAATAAACGCTTGCCTAAAATCGTCGAATCTATGGCACTATGTGAAGAAACTGCAGCTGACAACAAACATGAGAGTTATATTGCTGAAGATTTCTCGGAGCAATTGCTGACTATCGGTAATGGTCAAGTACCTGTCGATAAATAGAGCGGATTGATATCATTTCCAAATCATTTCTGTAATTTTGTCTCATCAAAAGACGAACTTATCAACAATGTATTTCCAAACATTATTTCTAACTAAGCCGGGTCAGCTAGTATATATATATATGTAAGATTTATGATATAGTAATGTTTATTATGTGTGTAGATTCGACTACAGATAGGTTACATGAATATAAAAGGGTTAACTTCAATTAATTGTTCTTTCCACTTTCGTACAATTTTTCTGCGACTACTTGCAACAACCGACTCCGACTACCGATTAGCTCTTATCGCCTTCAGCTATCGACTTCTAACTTATATCGGTACATTTTACCGATAGTATCTTAGGTATTAGTGTTACTTAACCGACATGTCTTATCTACTTGATGCCCTGCTCTTTACATTCGGCCCTCCTGCTCATCTTCATCTGTACCAGATGATAATATCTTGTTGTTTTCGGCTGTAAAACGCCATAGCTTCATGTTGTCGCTACTCGTTGCTGTGATATTCGTCCCTTCAACGTTTGCCACCTTTCTGACATCATAGCGACCGTTACGTTTTACATTGATGACTTCATATGGGCCTAGATACTCGCTGGCCAACTTGCGTCCTGCGACGAACTGCGTCCTCTTGATTGCCACCATATCTCCCACTCTGTAGCCGTGCTCAGCTCGACGTTTTTTATCGTAATTGCACTTGTAGACCTCTTGCGCCTGCTCGATGTTGTGTCTCGCTTGAGTACCTCCAATAGTCGACTGCAAGCTTGGCTATGCATCTTAGTCCCCAACATGCCCTCGAATGGCGACGACTTCAATGTTGAATGGACATGCAAATTAATCGCCATCTAAACCTGTGGCACATACTTGTACCACTTCGTTGACTCCTGAACTGACAACTTAGCGATGATGCCCAAAATTAAACGGTTCCACCGCTCAATCTGGCCGTTGCCTCTCGCCACACCTGTTGTTGTCCACACATGCCCGACTTTATTCTCGTTGAGAAACTCGCTGAATGCATTGGATGTAAACGCTGCTCCTCTGTCGCTGACTATGCGTTTGGGAAAGCCAAACACAAATGACCAATCACTCAGCCTCTTCACAACTTCTTCGTATCCCTGACTTGGTTGGTAACAGCCAGACGAACTTGGAGAACGCATCCACCGCAGCAAATATGTATTTGTATTGCTTGGCTGTCGCGTCCATTGGGCCCAAATGATCAACGTGCAGCGTGTGTAGTGGCGTGTCACCCTTGTCAATACAATGAAGATAGCCCTCCTGTTTGCCCAATTTTTTGCTGAAAATGATACAACTAATACAATTAGCAATTAATTTTGCTACTTTGCTTTCAAGATGCGGGATCCAGTATTGCTGCTGAATTGAGTGCATCGTCTTCGCTGTGGAGAAATGACCAACTTCGTGCGATCCTTGAATGATTTCCCTTTCCATCAGCTTTGGGACATCCAATACGTCATTGCCATTCACAACTTTGAAGAGAAGACCTCCTTATAGCTTGTAGTCTTGGTATGGGTGCTGCTTCAGGATCTCTACTGTGACATTTATGAAATCGTCATTCTGCTGTGCCTTCTTTATCCGAGCTGTCAACTCCGTTGTCACAACCATGTAAGTTTGCGGGAAACGGCTGAGGCAATCCACGTGTCTCATTCTATCCCCTGGGCGATGTACTGCTTTAAATGTGAAGTCCTCCATGTACAGAATCCACTAGGAAACTTCTCTTGGTATGTCTGCTTTTGTTGTTGTCTGCTTGAACGCCACACAATCAGTGGCAAGATCAAATTTGATCCCCAACAGGTAGTGACGAAACTTCTTGAGTGCGAGGTATGCTGCTTTGACCTCCAAATAGTAACTGTGACGTTTTGATTCAGCTTCTGTAGCATTTTTACTCCAGTAGTAGACCGGATGGAAACTGCCATCAAACTGCTGCAACAATACAGCTCCGAAACCTTCCTTGGACGCATCCGTGTGGAGTTCCGTTGGCGCTTCTCGTGAGTAGATATGTAATACAGGTACGATTACAAGTAGCTTCTTTAAGGTTTGTAGCGACTGCTGCTCTGCTTCGCCAATGTTGAAAACTGCTTCCTTCCTTAGTAGATTCGTGAGCCTCCGTGCAACTTGTGCGTACCCAGGAATGAACTTTCTGAAAAAGCCTGTGAGTCCCAAAAACGCTTGAACTGCTTTGATGTCCTTCGGCGTAGCAAACCGACTGACTGCTGCTGTCTTCTCTTTACCGGGCCAGATTTGCCCGTCCTCAATAATATGGCCAAGAAAGTTAATGCGGGGCTGCATGAATCTACATTTCTTCCACTTGATCTTTAGGCCAAACTGCGCAGCTGTTTCGAGAACCAATTTCGTCTTCCTCATGCACAGCTCGGGCGACGCGGCGTAAACAATAATGTCGTCCATATAAAGCTGCATAACATCAGAGTTCATTGATTCTTGAAAAATATAGTTAACAAACCGAATAAACGCAGCTGGCGAGTTCTTAAATCCGAAAGGCGCTTTATTAGACTCGAATAATCCCTCTTTCGTGACGAAGGCCGTATACGACTTGCTCTGCTCTTCTATTGGAACATGGAAAAATCCGTTTTCAAGGTCCATTATGGTAAACAACTTAGCAGACTCCAGCTTTTCCAAGACTTCCTTTATGATCGGGACTGGAAAACAGTATATCAATACCATGCTGTTCAATTTCCTGTAGTCTACGCAAACTCGAAGTGTACCATCTTTCTTCCTCACGACTACAACTCTGCTTGCCACATTTGAAGACGACTTGCGTACGATTCTTTTCTCGATCCATTCTTCTACTTGCTTCTTTACAGAGCTGGCTTCGTCTGTGGATAAACGACTTTGAAAGTGATGCAACGGCTTGATTACTCCGTCGGGAACTATCTTCAGTTGGATTGGGCACTGCTTTAGGACTGCTGTGGGCATCTGGTAACTGCTTTTTATTATTTGTTCAACGTCTGTGCGATATTGCGGTGGAGCTACAAAGGATGACTCTTCATTAGCATTTTCTTTGATTATGGTTACATCTGAACCTGTATCTACAAGACAGTCAACTTCGATGTCATTTATCTGAATTTTTTTCAGCCGATTGCGATCAGAAACAACTCGTACTAAGTCAACTTTATTGGCTTCATAGGGACAGTTACGCGAAATGTGACCATTCTGATTACATTTGAAACATTTCGTTTCGGCTTTACAATCTTTACGCTTGTGCTCTCCTGATCCACAATTATAGCAATATTCTCTTTTACCGCCTGACAAACTTTTCTGTTTATAATTCAGCTTATGTTGTTCTTTATTGATCTTCAAACGCTCGTAGATATCGAATTCTTCTTTTAAGGCTCTGAATGTTTTACAGCGATACATGGCATACTTGTACTCGTTTCTTATATCCAGACCGTTCACAATATGACTTATGACAGCCACGTCTTCAACATGTCCAACTGCAGCTATTTTTCTCATTTGCAGCAAGTACTCATGCAGTGACTCAGTACTCTTCTTCTTCCTTTCTTGCAGCTGTTGATGAATGTCTGCACTATTGTAGCTAAATGTAAATTCTTCCAATAATACGCTCCTGAGCTCATCATAGGTGCATACGCTTTCAGCTTCTAGGAAAAGTTTAGCTGCACCGATCATCTTTCCTCTGGCATTCACATACTTTTGCTTTTCTGTAAGCTCATATGCGTCGGCATTTCTTTCGAAAATCTCGAACCACTTTTCTATTGGGACCGACTTGTCATTACTCACAATTTTTCCAGAATTCTGGAGCAATTTTCATTTGGACTTCTCTTTGCTCATCAGCTAGCACTTTCAAACTTAATAGCTTTTTCTTTTGATCAATTGTGTCCTGACTATTTTCCATACCACCAACATATTTCGTCTCGTTTGCACTCTGGCGCGACGTTCCTGCTACAGCTTCTTCCATCTCGTTTTCTTTCCAATGCAGCGGCGGCGGCGTTTGCATAATTTTACTGCGTGTCTCGACGGTTATTTTCTGCTTGGGTGTACGTTTCTCTTCTGCCTATGTGTGTATACCACACCAACTGTGTCTGCGTGTGTATGTGTAGGTACCACAGCATAGCAAGACGACGCTGCGACGCGACTTCGAATTTCACAATTTTTTGCAACCGAATTACACGACCGATTTTAGTTAATCTCCGTGTCTACTGTTATGCTCCTAGGATTGGGATCGTTCAACTTAATGTATATAGCACAACTTGGCACAACTTTACAACTTTATGTAGCTACATACAACAACTTTGACAACTTTTCAACGATCCTCCTCTTGCATTTTTTTTTTTTTTGATCACGAACTCTGCACTTTGTATTAGACTCGGACGAGCCGATTTATGATATAGTAATGTTTATTATGTGTGTAGATTCGAATACCGATAGCTTACATGAATATAAAAGGGTCAACTTCAATTAGTTGTTCTTTCCACTTTCGTACAACTTTTCTGCGACTACTTGCAACAACCGACTCTGACTACCGATTACCTCTTATCGCCTTCAGCTATCGACTTCTATTAGTGTTACTTAACCGACATGTCTTATCTACTTGATGCCCTGCTCTTTACATATATATATTTTTTAAAATAACTAGATTTTAATAATAAAAAAATATATATTATTAAAAGTATTAATTTAACGAGAAGGAACGTGAGTCGCTTCTAGTCGCGACTCTACTTTTACACCCGTACTCAGTCAGTATATAAATTTGTGAGCTTACGATTGAACTTTAAATAGAAATTTTAAAATGTAGATTATACATCTAGAACAGATATTCTACATCTACCATTTAGATTCTACATCTCCTCCGCTAGGGGTTGCTCGCGCATTGCACAGGGCAGAGTGTGTGCGAGCGAGAAAGAGAATGAGTAGCGTTAGTAGCGCCAGAGGAGGTGGGGGAAGCATCTGAAAATTAATTTCTTCAATCTGGCTATAATGTTCCGATCTGTACCAGATTTGGCAATCTGGTAGATAAGGTCATTCCTTACGATGCTGAATTTTTAGATTTATCGTATCTTCAAAATTGTGGCTGCCACAGATTTTCGACCCTTGTGAAGGCGGAAGGGGGCGGGGCGACTTGTAACACACACTTGTAACAGTGTGATATCACATGAGTCTGGAAAAAAAATTTCGTTGCTCTAGCTTTTATAGTCTCTGAGAACGAGGCGCTCATCAAGACGGACAGACGGACAGACGGCCAGACGGACAGACAGACATGGCTCTATCGACTCGACTCGAGACATGGCTATTGTAAGCCCCTTTTTTTTGTTTTTTTAAGTCGCTTTTGATCCTTGAGGAAAAAAGTTCGATTTTGTCGAGTAGTGAGTGCTATCTGACCTCGTGTGATTTAAGATTTAGGATATGTTTTCTTTCAATATCCCTACAATATACCCCACGCACCATTCTGACCCGAATAACAACAACAAAACAGGATCCACAGGAATAGGTATTACATATCTTGTATTGTCTTTAGTCGATGAAGTATTATCTCTATAATTCGATTTCAACCGTTTTATTACAAGAAAATAACCAAATAGCACAGCTGTTTTCATTTAAACAAAATGAAATGAAATGCCGTTTTTATTATTTTTCCCTCACTGTATAACAAAACGAGAAGAAACGCGTGAGTCGCTTCTGCGGACGCGACTCTACTTTTATACCCGTACTTAGTCAGTATATAAATTTGTCTGGTCGTTGATATAAAATGCCTTCACCATCAAGTGGCCCCTGCCGAAGCATGCTACGCGCGGAACCCATGCTAGAAACGCAGCCCCTCCTCCCGCCCAACCGACCGGGGGGAGCTGCCGCATGACGCGCGACACACGCAGGAAATATACGGGTTAGACTAATATTCGAGGAAAATTAGAGCCAAACACAACTAAAGAGCTAAACATGCAAAGATAGCTAAGAAATAGTACTAATTACGGGAATGGTATGTTAGTTAAAGTGATTAAAGCAGAGGAAGGGAATTAGTGGTGGATATTATATGGTAGAGAGAATTTTAGTCCGAGCATAAGACCCTAAACGGTTCAAGCAAAGAATAATTTGATTTACAAAGTGGACGGAACAAAGGAATAATGTTTTTAGTAGATCTAATAGGAATCATAAAGTTTATGCGGCTCGACAAGTCAGGGCTATCTACGTCACCCTTGAAAATGTTGTGCATAAAAATCACGCCAAGCATTTTTCTATGACTAACTAAAGCTGGAAAGTTTATTAAAATCATCCCAGTTAAGGCCACCCAGAGCAATAAGTAAAAAGTTTTTCTGGACTGATTTTATACGGTCCTAGTGTACTTTTTACTGGGGGCACCCTACACAATAGCCGTACTTTAAAATCGGACGAACAAGCGAGGTATAGAGAGTCTTCGTTATATAGGGATCGTCAAACTCCTTTGACCACCTTTTTAAAAAACCACGCACGCCCATGGCCTTATTTACCATGTTAGAAGTGTGTTTAGAAATCTTTAATTTGGGGTCTAGTTTAACACCAAGATCATCAACCAATGTAATTCTCTCAAGAGAACCACCGCAGAGGGTGTAAGGAGCCAACATGAGGCTGGAGCGATGAAATGTCATAACTTTGCATTTCGAGGCATTTAGGTGTAACATATTTGCACAACACCATGACTGAAAGATATTGAGATCGGATTGCAAGCGAGAGTGAAATGAAATGTCCTTGTACTGGACACAGAGTTTAACATCATCCGCATACATGAGTACTCGAGAATTTGTTAATACTGAAGACAGGTCATTAATAAAGAGTGTGAAAAGTAGGGGTCCTAGATGGCTGCCCTGTGGTACTCCAGAAGTAACCTTAACAGGTGAAGAGAAGGAGTTTTTGAAGAGGACTCGTTGAGACCTAGAACAAAGGTAGCTAGAAATCCATCTGAAAAGATTAGGTGGAAACCCTAAAAGGTCAAGTTTTTGTGCTAGAAGGGAGTGGTTTACAGAGTCGAATGCTTTACTGAAATCAGTGTAGATAACATCCGTCTGAAAGTTACCTTGGAAGCCTTTAATGATAAAAGAGGTAAACTCTAATAAATTTGTGGTTGTTGGTCGCTTTATAAATCCGTGCTGAGATGGAGATATAAGTGATTTGCAGCGATGTTGCAAGTGCGGAGTTAAAATGTTTTCAAACATTTTAGGAATAGCGGATACCTTAGATATACCTCTATGAATATTAGCATCATACTTGCTACCTTTCTTATGAAGAGGAATAATAAAAGATTCCTTCCAGATCAGGGGGAAGCATGAAGAATTAATGGATAGGGTAAATAGTTTAAGCAGGGGTCCACTCAGAGCGTCGGCACAGTACCTGAGCATACAGCCGGGAACTCCGTCAGGACCTGGTGAAAACACCGGCTTAACTAGTCGAAGATCATGAAGCAGTGACATTTCATTTAACAAGGGGCTGAAAATGTCATTTTTTTCTGACTATTCCTGAGCTTTTAAAGTCAAAATTTCCTGAAAAAATACTGCAAAAAATTATCAAATTTGAACTTAAAAGCTTAATATCTTCCAGACGTTAAGCTGTAGCTACAACGTGTCTGGGTCTGGTTTATAGCTGAATTTGTCAGCTTTTTAGATCTGCAATGTAACATGCCACCAGAAATAAGATACTTAAGTTATGCGAATAATAGAAGCACTACCTTTGAAAAAAATACCAGATTTTAAAAAATTCTTAAAAAAAAAACTAAACCATAAAAATAAAAAAAAATTTGTCTAAATTATTTTATATCTCGAAATCTATCAGTAAAATCATTTTGGGCCACAGCCTAAATAAAAAGTTCAATTTTGTCGAGTAGTGTTAGTAATTAATTAATATTTTGTAGTACCACCTTTGGCAAAGGGGTAAGGAAAGAGCGTTTAATTTCAAAAACGATCCTTATGATTGGTATTAAAATTTTGTTGAGATAAATTCACAGGTGCTACAACGTTGTGGAAATGATATTTTGGCTCGAACTATTCAACGTCGGCGAAAGGAGGTGGCTTCAATGACAAGAACACCTACCAAAAAGAACCTTCAAAATTTTAAAATAAAAAAAATAGCTTAAATTGGTCGAAGGAAAAATCGAATTGAAGTGATTCAGAGTGGTAACGCATTATATTCTCGGATGAGATTATAAAAATAAGCACAGAGTCAAAGAATCACTTACAGACCGCGCCCAATGACAAAGTGCATAATCGTCCTGAATGAGTTCTTCCATCTAAGCATCGTATTCGATTCTAGGCACAACCAAAGACTACAATACCAAGATGTTGCATGAGGAGCATTTGCTCGTTCAATTTTTGTTTGACGCTTCTTGGTACGGGCGCGCGGGGTATTTCTTCTATTTTCCTTTATGTTAGCCTTTGCTCTGCTTTCGCCTTCCTGAATGGCTTGGCCCGCGGCGGTTCGAGCGACATAATACAGCAACAAAATATGAAGTCTGACGACAGGAATATGTCCAGGGTCGGATTAGCCCTGAGGCAGTTGCCTAGGGCTAACAGAAAAATTGGTTGAAAAATCAAAACTCCAAGTAATGAATACAAAATATAATAGCCACTGAGGCCCATACAAAATAATCAAAAAAACAGAAAACTTATGTTTTTATTTCAAAGGAAAAATAAGAGAAATGGCGTGAAAAAAAGTAGGGATGATGGATTGATGGGCCAGCCCTGAACTGTGCGCTGCGCTGTCTCGAACATTCTCGCTGACGAACAGACGAAGCCGTCGGGTAGCATCGGTGTCTCCAGATTGCTCGGCTCGTCGCTGACGAACAGACGAAGACGATGGGCAGCGGGGTCGCGGTCAGAGACGAGGCATAGCCGAAAAGAGAATTGAAACCCCGCGCGCGTGCGGACCGATAAGCCTCACCATAGAACAGTTATTTGGTCGCTCATGCAGCATCTTGGTATTGTATAGTGTTTGGTACAACGCCAGTGAGAAGAATCTTTTCAAACTTTTTTGCATTAACCAAACCCTGAACTAGTTAAAGCGATTCAGTTTTATACATAGTTAGATTTCATCCCCATTTCAAAATAAAACGAGAAGGAACGTGTGAGTCGCTTCTGGACGCGACTCTACTTTTATACCCGTACTCAGTCAGTATATAAATTTGTGAGCTTATGATTAAAATTAAAAAAAAAATAATTTTATTTTACATTTTACATTTTTTTGCTACATTTGTTAAATGTAAAATGTAGATAATACATCTAAAACAAATATTCTACATCTACCATTTAGATTCTACATCTCCTCCGCTAGGGGTTGCTTGCGCATTGCACAGGGCAGAGTGTGTGCGAGCGAGACAGAGAATGAATAGCGTCAGCAGCGCCAGAGGAGGTGGGGAAGCAACTGAAAATTAATTTCTTCATTTTGGCCATAATAATGATCCGATCTGTACCAGATTTGGCAATCTGGTAGATATGGTCATTCTCTATGATACTGCCTTTTTAGTTTTATCGTATCTTCAAAATTGTGGATGCCACAGATTTTCGTTCTTTGCGAAGGCGGAGGGGGCGTGGCACAATTTGGAAAGAAACTTGATTCAGTGTGATATCACATGAGTCTGGAAACAAAATTTGGTTGCTCTAGCTTTTATAGTCTCTGAGAACGAGGCGTCAAACAAGACGGACGGACGGACGGACGGACAGACAGACATGGCTCTATCGACTCGGCTATTGATGCTGATCAAGAATATATATACTTTATGGGGTCGGAAAATTTTCCTTCTCTGCGTTACACACATCCACTTTTACCACAAATACAATATACCCCTTAACTCTTTTTGAGTACGGGTATAAAAACGACTTTTAATAACCAAAACTAAATTTTGATGTAATTCCTATAACCTAATAATAAAAAAATATAATTGCAACTTTTTTTTTAAATTAGTAATTAATTAATATTTTGAAGTACCACCTTTGGCAAAGAGGTAAGGAAAGAGCGCCTGATTTCAAAAACGATCCTTATGATGTGTATTAAAATTTTGTTGAGATAAATTCACAGGTGCTACAACGTTGTGCAAATGATATTTTGGCTCGAACTATTCAACGTCGGCCAAAGGAAAAAAAAGTTTGAAAAGATTCTTCTCACTGGCGTTGTACCAAACACTATACAATACCAAGATGCTGCATGAGCGACCAAATAACTAAATAAATATTAATTAATTACTAATTTAAAAAAAAAGTTGCAATTATATTTTTTATACTCGTACTCAAAAAGAGTTAAGGGGTATACTGTATTTGTGCTAAAAGTGGATGTGTGTAACGCAGAGAAGGAAATTTTTCCGACCCCATAAAGTATATATATTCTTGATCAGCATCAATAGCCGAGTCGATAGAGCCATGTCTGTCTGTCCGTCCGTCTGTCCGTCCCGATGAGCGCCTGGATCTCAGAGACTATAAAAGCTAGAGCAACGAAATTTTGTTTCCAGACTAATGTGATATCACACTGTTACAAGTGTATTTCAAAATTTCGCCCCGCCCCCTTCCGCCCCTACAAAGGACGAAAATCTGTGGCTTCCACAATTTTGAAGATACGATAAAACTAAAAACGCAGTATCGTAGAGAATGACCATATCTATCAGATCTGAATCAGATCGGATCATAATTATAGCCAGAATAAAGAAATTAATTTTCAGTTGCTTCCCCCACCTCCTCTGGCGCTGCGGACGCTATTCATTCTCTGTCTCGCTCGCACACACTCTGCCCTGTGCAATGCGCGAGCAACCCCTAGCGGAGGAGATGTAGAATCTAAATGGTAGATGTAGAATATTTGTTCTATATGTATTATCTACATTTTACATGTAGATGTAGTTAACAAATGTAGCAAAAAAATGTAAAATGTAAAATTTTAAACTTTTTTAAAATTTCAATTATAAGCTCACAAGTTTATATACTGACTGAGTACGGGTATAAAGTAGAGTCGCGACTAGAAGCGACTCACGTTCCTTCTCGTTTATTATTAGGTTATAGGAATTACATTAAAATTTAGTTTTGGTTATTAAAAGTCGTTTTTATACCCGTACTCAAAAGAGTTAAGGGGTATATTGTATTTGAGGTAAAAGTGGATGTGTGTAACGCAGAGAAGGAACATTTTCCGACCCCATAAAGTATATATATTCTTAATCAGTATCAATAGCCGACTCGATAGAGCCATGTCTGTCTGTCCGTCCGTCTGTCCGTCTGTCTGTCTGTCCGTCCCGATGAGCGCCTGGATCTCAGAGACTATAAAAGCTAGAGCAACCAAATTTTGTTTCAGACTCATGTGATATCACACTGTTACATGTGTATTTCAAAATTTCGCCCCGCCCCCTTCCGCCTTCACAAAAGACGAAAATCTGTGGCATCCACAATTTTGAAGATACGATAAAACTAAAAACGCAGTATCGTAGAGAATGACCATATCTATCAGATTGCCGAATCTGAACTAGATCGGATCATTATTATAGCCAGAATAAAGAAATTAATTTTCAGTTGCTTCCCCCACCTCCTCTGGCGATGCTGACGCTATTCATTCTCTGTCTCGCTCGCACACACTCTGCCCTGTGCAATGCGCGAGCAACCCCTAGCGGAGGAGATGTAGAATCTAAATGGTATATGTAGAATATTTGTTCTATTATCTACATTTTACATGTAGATGTAGTTAACAAATGTAGCAAAAAATGTAAAATGTTAAATTAAAATTTTTTATTTTAAATTTTAATCATAATCTAATAAATTTATATACTGACTGAGTACGGGTATAAAAGTAGAGTCGCGACTAGAAGCGACTCACGTTCCTTCTCGTTCTATTTAAATTTAATTTTTTCTTTTGTTTGGTCAAAATTACGGAAAAAGCGTTACACACGTGGGATTTTAAAAATAATTTTTTCTTATTGTATAACTATGATAGGAAAACTACAAAAAAAAATTTAGATTAGACGAATCGACTAACATTTGCGAAAACCAGCGAGTAGTGAAGTCACAAATGCATGAAATTTCAAGGTGCGGTTTTTTTTTGTCGCTGGGTGTTTATTAAAAGAAATGATCACATTAAGGTTACATAAAATAAGAGTTTTTTTAATATTGGGGTAGTAAGCGCCTTGCAAAATTAACTTAGCACTTATAAATTAAAGGGTATATTTCACAGCGCTGCCACAGATTTTGGTTTTTTTGTTGGCGGAAGGGTAGGGGGAAATTTGTAAATACACCTGTAGCAGTGTGATATCCCATGAGTATCGAAACAAAATTTTGTTGCTCTAGCTCTTAGTCTCTGAGATCTAGGCGCTTATCAAGACGGACGGACAGACAGACACGGCTATATCGAATCAGCTATTCATGCTGATCAAGAATATATATACTTTATGGAATCGGAAACGTTTCCTTCTCTACGTTACACACATCCACTTTTACCACAAATACAATATGCCCCGTAACTTATTGAGTACGGCTCATTATGCCTGTTCGAAAACGCGTGAAAAATGTCTGAACAGTTTTTCTGGTTTACAAAAAAAACTGTGCGGCATACCACACTGAAAATAAAATCATTCAGATTATACAACAAAAATTCCCAGGACGTCTGCTATCCAAAAATGGAAATATTGATTAGCCACCCAAATCGCCGTATTTAACACCTGCGGACTTATTTTTGTGGGGTTATTTGAAAAGCAAAGTTTACGCCAGCAAGCCTTATACCATTGACGAGCTCAGGTCAAATATTCTTACCGAAATCATCGCTATACCGCCCGAGATGCCCGAAAAAGTGATGGAAAACGACGAAAAATGGCACGCTGCACTTTGTCCAATAACGGCGGCACCTTGATTGATGTTGTTTTCAAAAATTAGTCTGCATAAATCATAAAAGTCTAAATTACATAAAAATACATTCTATATTTGAAAATCAGTTATTCAATGTTTACATGGTGTACTGAAATTTGCCGCACCCTTTACATTTATCTTATGTGGTCAGAGAATTATCATTCTAGCCCTTCAGAATAATTATTATCTTTTAAAGGCCTATCTCCAGCACCGCGGAATCGAAAAATTCCTGTCAAACTTCATACATATAAAAAAACTGTGGCAGGAATTTTTCGTTTACGTTTTCCTGGAGTGTGTATCGGGACCGTGTGTGGACTGCGAGAACAGCTGATGCACAGCCCAGGAATATATGTTCAACAATTATTCCTGAAGTGAATGGTGAAAGATGAAAGCTAAAACTGTGCGCAAAACCAAAAAGAGAGATGCAAATTATTATTTTTGGTCTTGCAAAAATCTATATACATGCACCAAAACAATCACTTCATCATCAGAATGCATCCTTTTCATTTTTTAATTTTATTTGACAATTGGCAGAATACCGATAAAGATACCAAGCAATGAATAAACTTAAGTTTGCCAAGATTTATTAGGACTATTTTTCCAAATAATATTGAATGTACCCCCATACATCCATGAAAATCAAGTGCTTTGAGACGTTAATGTAAAAGTTTTAGGAACTGTTTACAAAACACAGCTGATTCATCAAACCTGTTTTAGCTGTGTTCCAAGCCCTCACGGAATAACTAACAAATTCCTGACAGAAATTTTCCGCGGTGCTGGAGATAGTTTTTAAGGTAAAAAAAAAACAAAAAAGAAGAGTGGATAATCGCTTTTCTAAGATAGTCGTTTGTCCTCCACAAAACTGATATGGGTTGTGTGCACAGTCTCGGCCCTTGCTTGGGCATGGATGAGTATATAGATTTATTCGAATATTTTGTGCATTCGACTGACGAGGGCTGTCCGAAAAATAGCCGGCCTAACCACTAAAACACAGAACGTAGGAGCCTTGTGGTATTATATGCATTTACCAGAATTTTTCACGTTTTTGTATCCTCTCCAAAAATTAGGATTTGTCAAGCTCCCCAAAAGAGGCATTTTTTATAAGATGATTTCATTATTGGACTGAAATCTGTTGCCAACCGAGCCATTTCTTCTTGTAAACAAGAAACAGTCACTAGAGGCTAAATCCATACAACAGGGTGGGTGAGGAAGCATTCGTAGCCTTATTCATGGATTTTCGCAATGGAAACTGCACATGTCTGTACCCTTGCATTTTGGTCGATTGCGGGCAAACGCGGCATCCATCTGCCGTATAATTTACCATGTGCAACTTTTCAGTCAATATGCGATGTACAGAACCTTTTGAAATGCCTACACAATGTGTAGTACACATTCAGCTAACTCAAGAACTTTGAATCGCCGATCATATAATACAAATTTTTTTATGTTTGCCAACATTTCTGATGTCACCTCTTTTGGTCGCCCATTACGATGTTCATCTTCACAGCTCGAACGACCTCGCTTAAACTATGCCACCCAATATTTTATTGTTGTAAACGAAGGAGCAGAATAACCTAAGGTAGAATCCAGCTCGGCTTTAATTTTTGTTGTACTAAGACCTTTCAGATGAAAGTATGGAATCACATAATGATGACAAGTTTGGTCCATGTTTGCAAATCAATTTAAAACTGCGCAAGCTAAAGGCACTAAACTTCAAACTTTTATTAGTCGGTACTTCCCCTTTTTAATATTTTTTGTTAGGTCGGCTATTTCTGCGACAGCCCTCGTATTAAATATATGTTTTACTTTCAATTAGCAACTCATTTACCTATTTTTTCGTCATCCAAAAGTCCAAACCGTTTAGAAATGAAAGAAATCACACTTAAAATGTATAGTTTAGCTCAACCTATTTAATTTTCTTTGTTTAGTTTTTTTGTCATCAAATCGTATTCTGAAGATGATATCCACCGTAGTATAAAGTACGAAATTTGGTGCTCAACTGATCATGGAAATAAGCGGTTGGATGATGCTTTCAAAGAAAGACATAAAGAAGGTGGAAATATTTTGCTCTTCTTTTCTGTGAATGGATCTGGTCACTTTTGTGGGATGGCACAGATGATGACTCCAGTAGACTACAATTCTACATCTAGCGTTTGGTCTCAGGACAAATGGAAGGGCAAGTTTAAGGTAAAATGGATATATGTAAAAGATGTACCTAATGGGAAGCTCCGTCACATCCGTCTAGAAAATAATGACAATAAGTCAGTGACGAACTCTAGAGATACCCAGGAAGTGCCAAACGAAAAAGGCATTGAGGTGTTACACATATTGCACTGCTACAACCATTCTACGTCCATTTTTGATGATTTTTTTCATTACGAAAAGAAACAAGAAGAAGAAGTCTCTTCAAAACGTCCGCCAATTCATGTTCCCGATGGCAATAATCATGTCAAATCCACATTAAGTCGCAGTTTTAGTCGTAACTGTGACGATAAAGAAAGGGAACGCGATAACCGCGCCAGTATCATGTCACAAAAACATTTCATCGCTGGAGGAGCTGGATTCCGTAATGCAGTTCATAGAGGCGCCACGGGAAGCGGGGGCTTTCACATCAACTACACTGAATATCGTCGTGGCTTTGACATACAGAAAACGTTTAGTGGTGGTTATCACTTAAAAGATAAAGAAAGCGTAGAATTTGATAGAGAAAACGAGTTTGGAATTCAACATGCTTCAAAAAACAGGAAAAATGAACATCAACAAAACAGTGCCATTAAAGGCAAGTTAAAGAATCGTGATGGAGATTTCAGTACTGAACCAATAAAAATCGACGTACGCTTTCGTACTGGTCTGTGCACCTCTAAGGATATGACAAGAGTAAGTGCCACTAATATTTAATATCATTGCAATTGGAATAATTTTGTTTACATACACTTTTCTTTCAGAATACCGATAAAGATACCAAGCAATGAATATTACTTAAACATAAGTTTGCCAAGATTTATTAGGACTATTTTTCCAAATAATATTGAATGTACCCCCATACATCCATGAAAATCAAGTGCTTTGAGACGTTAATGTAAAAGTTTTAGATTTTTTGAACCATTGTGTGTGTAAGAAGAAACCCCATTTCATGATAAATATAGAAAATAAAACCAAACAAGTGGGAATTAGGATAAATGATTAAAATATGATAACATTTTTACGTAATTATTTATTACAATATTTATATAAATCTATTGACGCTCACATTGAACAGAACATACTAAAACTAATGACCGATTTTGCCGATTTGTACAAGATTTCAAAACATCAAGGAACTTTCTACTGTCATTCCTTGTAGTTGCACTGTAACAATTTATACGAGTTATCTGAATCTAATTAATGTTTACACGACTTATGTATGTATAATATAATTAAAGCATCCAATTAATCATTTTCTGTAGTTTTTGTGTTCAACTTATCCTACGGTATACTTAACCTTTTCTAAAATTAAATAGAAATTGATATTGCTTACTGAAGTACGTACTTCACCGCATTTCGGGGAAAGGCCAACATTTTTGGAATGTGTGGAAGCAAAAAGGTGAGGTACAAACATGGTTTAAATATTTTAGACAGTATAAGTTACACACAAAAATCAAAATTGTCATGACTCATGAGTCTAATACTCTGACTTCGCTAGATTTTAATAAATAATGCATAAGTAGAAGACTGATACACATTAATATTAGAATGTATGTATTACATTCGAAACTAGACAGTCAAAGGAATATTTTGTTGACAAATTTGTTTTCTGTCCTTAGGGCTACTTTTGTCTATTCAATTCCAAAATAGATCACTTTTGATTAACAAAAAATTTATAAACTGTTTCTAAAATGTATTATATAGAAATTGCCGTATTTAAAGTAAATTAAGTTAGAACACTAGTTTACATTCGACTGTAACATACCCGCTTCTCTAATTTTTTGTTTACGCTTAGTGGAAATAATTTAATTGGAAATTAACAGTTGTGATCTATAAAAACAATTCTCTCATATTAAACAAAATAAAGATTGGAAAGATAGTGGCTATTGCTTTTGCTGGTAATGAGAAGGACTCTAATAAGAAGGTATGATCATGCAAACCTCTTTTCTAGCATACGCCTTTTTCCAGTCTCTCTTGGTCTGTTTGTTTCACGCTGAAACGCTAAACCGTCTAAATACCCCTTTAAGCCACATAAGTGATCTTTTGAAAAAGCTGAAAATATGCGTTGTCGGGCAACCTTGAAAATAAGGTATTATGCATATTTCTGGCAGACTAGGCGAGAAAGTCTTCGTGGCCTTTCAGATTCATTCGAAATGTTCCATTTTGAAAAAGCTGAAAATATGCGTTGTCGGGCAACCTTGAAAATAAGGTATTCATTCGAAATGTTCCTTTCGAATAACTCAAGTTATGGCAGAGTGCCTACATATATACATATATATTATTCATTTATATTACGTAAATAACATAGCAGTTGTTTACATTTCTCGCATTCTTTTTGAGCAGTCTCCTTATTCCCGCTGTCTGGTTTTTGTTTTTTGATTTCGAATAGGGACTGTGCAAAGCAGTCAATAAAGCGGAAAAAATGTCCAATTTTGAAATAATCAATAAAACTTAATTTTTTGTTGAATTCGATTAACAATACACTATTTACCGCTAATTTAAAAAAAATTTGTATCCATATTCGGTTAGCTGTGAGCAATTACAGGTTACATGATTTCGTAGGTGCATCTTCAAATTTGTCCGTTCTTTATTACAATAAACAGATTTGTCTTTTAAGTTACCAAAAATGGTAGTTTATATATTTGTTTGCTTTACAAAAAAATTTTTTGTTTGTTTTCGGATCTTATTTGTTGTATTGGAAAACACGATTATACATATCTTGCAATCGGAATTAACTCAGTCAAGCAACTGTTAGATTATACTTTTGTTAGGTGCAACTTTTGGATTTCACTTGAATTCAACTTCATTCTTATATTTTATACCTGTACTCGATGAGTGAAGGGGGTAAATTAGATTTGTGGTAAAAGTGAATTTGTGCAACATAGAAAAGGAAACTTTTCGGACCCAATAAGGTATATATATTCTTGATCAGCATCAATAGCCGAGTCTGTCAGTCTTGATGAGCTTCTAGTTCTCAGAGGCAAAAGGAGCTAGACAAGCCGCCGGCCCCTTCCGCCCTTACAAAGAACGCAAATTTGTGGCATCCACAATTTTAAAGATACTAGTTTTCTATCTCAGTTTCTATCTCAGCCACTTCCTGTGCTGCAGCGCTACTTATTCATGTAGGCTCCGGTTTTCACATTCACTTTGCGTTTTACTTTTCAGCAAAAAGTATGACTTTTCATTTCGACGCGCTCTGGAATCAACTTATGTGAATTCGTTTACACTTTGTTTTGTTAAGCGCGAAATTTACTGCTGTTATACCGACGCGTTAGTGCTAGCTCATACAAAAAGGCCTCTGTTATGTTTAACAGAGACTTATCGATAGCCAAATCGGGCTGCCACAGCTGTTCACAGCAATTCACTTTTTTGTTTTTGCCCTGACCAATTTTAAAGATCCAATTTTGAGGTTGGTTTAAAAAAATATTTATAAAAAGGGCACAAGCTCAATTTACTAGTTAATAGTGTCAAATTCATGTCAATGCATCAATAAGTCATCTATTTTTTTCTTTTTGCAATTAAGATTTGTTTAGTTGTATAAAAAGACGTCTAGTTTTCATTTCGGCGAGGAATTCGTTACCGTTTTCAAAACGTAAAATCATGCATTTCACGTGTGCGGTAGCGCCTAACTTTTCATTTTAAAAAGTGAATCACATTTTTTTGGTGAAAGTGAAAGCCTGACTGATTATATTTCTTGCTCGCACACAAAGCCCAATGCAGTGTGCGTGCGCCCTGTAGCGGTTGAGATGTAGAATGTAAGTTGTAGTTGAAAATGTTGCAAACAATTTTAACTTATAATATATTTAAAAATTCCACATAAATCTTAACCTCATATACATATACATAGTATGTATTACATACTGTGGGGATTATTCATGGATATGTTGGATATGTATGGATATGTACATATGTTCATCACTTTTGAGTTTAAACGCCTTTAAGATCTTGAAAACTGAGTCAATCCTTGTGATTTAAAAAACTCACTTTTTCTGATTATAGGCTTTGAAATTGGTAGATGATAATTTGTTTTTTTCTACGGCAGAACTTTGCTTTGAAGAATTTTTGGAAACTTGTATTTTTTTTAAATCTTTTTTCAGAGGTAGGTTTTTTTTGACACATACCTAAAGTGTCTTACATCTGATTGTAACGAACTTTGCATTTTGAAAATCTAAAACAAAAAATGTTCGTAGGCTATGGTTTTAATTTCCGACATGAACTTTTTAGCGGCATCTACTTTACAAAACAAGCTACCAATAAATAAAACTGTTCAAAAAATGCCAACAGTACAATTTTTAAAATAATTTTTAAAATCAAAATTTTGAAAAAATACCTCACAAAAATCATAATTTTTGCATTTGAAAGCTTAATAGCTTTTTTTTTAATGAAGTCACTTTTGCACGATTCCATTTTTTTATATTTACAAACAAACAGACCGAAGACCCGAAGGGGACCCGAAGAACACGGCTAAAATCGTGATAAATTGGCTTACTAATGAGAGTTTTCACTTATTGCAGTGGGCTTTCCCAATTTAAATCACATTGAAAATCTATGTGCTCTGCTTAAAAATTATTGGAAAAGTATGAGTCTGCACCGAAGGGATTGGATGAGCTTTGGGACCGGGTGCAGTTTAAACGCCGCGTGATACCTGTCCAATACACATCAGATTTAGTCGAGAGTATGCCCAAACGTATTCAGAGTGTGATAAAAGCTAAGAATTTTGCCCAAAACACTTACAATAAATTATGAATCTAAAAATTGCGAACATACATTGAATTTTTTGAAAAAACCTTTATCTTTAGTGTGGACAATTTCTGTTAATTGAATTTATTGTTTTGTTTCATTTCTATATAATTAAAGAATATATTTAAAAAAAAGTATTGACTCAGTTTTACAGGCGCTTAAGCTGAAGAGTGATGAATGCTTGCCACTGGGTATACTGTACTTAGTCAGGTATAACGAGAAGGAACGTGAGTCGCTTCTAGTCGCGACTCTACTTTTATACCCGTACTCATTCAGTATATAAACTTGTGAGCTTATGATTGAAACTTACAAAAAATTTAAAAATTTTACATTTTACATTTTTTTTTTGCTACATTTGTTAACTACATCTACATGTAAAATGTAGATAATACATCTAAAACAAATATTCTACATCTACCATTTAGATTCTACATCTCCTCCGCTAGGGGTTGCTCGCGCATTGCACAGGGCAGAGTGTGTGCGAGCGAGAAAGAGAATGAGTAGCGTCAGCAGCGCCAGAGGAGGTGGGGGAAGCATCTGAAAATTAATTTCTTCAATCTGGCTATAATGTTCCGATCTGTACCAGATTTGGCAATCTGCCACAGATTTTCGACCTTTGTGAAGGCGGAAGGGGGCGGGGCGACTTGTAACACACACTTGTAACAGTGTGATATCACATGAGTCTGGAAAAAAAATTTCGTTGCTCTAGCTTTTATAGTCTCTGAGAACGAGGCGCTCATCAAGACGGACAGACGGACAGACAGACATGGCTCTATCGACTCGGCTATTGATACTGATGAAGAATATATATACTTTATGGGGTCGGAAAAATTTCCTTCTCTGCGTTACACACATCCACTTTTACCACAAATACAGTATACCCCTTAACTCTTTTTGAGTACGGGTTTAAAAATAGAGTCGCGGCAACAGCCAAGACGTTCCCTCTCATTTATGTTAATTTTGTTGGTTGTTTTGTAAAATTTGTAAATTGGAGCACAACAACCGGGAAATTTTTACGACCGACCATTTTTAAGATATAGCTCAAGCTCAGTGTTGAGCTACTGAGCTTTTTCAGTAGCGGTTTAATTGAGTTAATAAAGAGCCGAGAATTTTGATTTAATCTATGTTCATTAACATTTGTTAGCGACAGTACGCGTTTGTATAATTAGGTGTAAGTATAGACTGCAGGTCAAGGCGATCGCTACCAGACTGATCGCAGGGCCGGCGGACCGAATTGCCCGTGCCCTAATGCAAGCGAGAGAGAGAGAACGAAAGAAGCGATAGAAGCTCGGGCTGCCAAGCCGAGTACGAGCGATTGATACACAGAGAGAGTGGTAGCGAAGGCGAAAGAAAGAAGCACACATTCAAATCACCCATTTCATTTAGTTGATTATAGACCTTGACCTTTAACAGGAGCAATTGGTGCTATAACAACTGTTTCAGGAATAGGAAAATGATTTCATCAATATGATATTTCATTATTTTTTTTAGGTAATGTAATTACTATTTTAACAGTTTATCAGTGATGACGAGATGTATCACGAGAAGGAACATATCAAGGTTTACACACTTATGCAGTAACTATTGGACTACGATGAGGAATAATTTTATTTATTTTATCAGAAGTATTATTTTTTGTAAGATTTTTTTGAGCTTTTTTCCATAGAAGATTATCTCCTGCAATTGAAATTGGAGCTTCTTGACCTCCAATAGGAATTATTTCTTTTAACCCATTTCAAATTCCTCTTTTAAATACAGCAATTTTACTACCGCGATTCGTATGTCAGCAATTGACTGAATATTTGCGTATGTATATATGCGACGACAGAAAGTGCGAGAGATAGCAAAGGCATAGCTCGGCGCGGCTCATTAGCCGAGCACGAGCGGTAGATGACGAATGAGCGAGAGCGCTGCTTAAACGCAGCAGGTGCAGCAGCAGCACGGAAGCAGCGACGTCGCTGCCAAGAACAGCCGCTGCCGGGCGTAGGCATATACGTTATGCTGCCTGACCCGACATACTCCCCCCGTTGGAAGCCTGACTTTCAACAGCATCTTTAAGGGGAAGGAGGCAGAGTTTATTGACGGCTCGCTTGGTGATTCCAGTTGGGGTCTTCAGAACAGCGACACGGGCAACGCCATCTCTTCCAGGTATCAGCTCGACTACCCTAGCTAGTGACCACTTCATGGGAGGAAGGTTCTCATCCTTAACAAGAACCACATCCGCGACTGCCAAACTAGGTTTCGGCGTGCGCCACTTTGAGCGCTGCTGCAGTGAAGTGATGTATTCTTCCTTCCATCGGGACCAGAAGATCTGCTGCAAATATGAAACGCGCTGCCATCCGTTCAGGCGATCGAAGTTTAGCTGAGTTACGTCAGGCTCAGAGAACGAAGCCGGAGGTCCGCCATTCAAGAAATGAGCTGGAGTTAAAACGTCCAGATCGGCAGGATTCTCTGAAATGGATACTAAGGGTCTTGAGTTAATAACTGCCGTGATGTGGCATAACAGCGTGCGCAGTTCCTCAAATCCAAGCACCGAGGTGCCTATAGCACGGTAGAAGTGAAACTTGGCCGTCTTCACAGCAGCTTCCCACAGACCTCCAAAGTGCGGGGAGCGTGGCGGTATGAAGTGCCAGTCAATAGACTCAACCAGACAAAATTCCAAGACTGCCTTCTGGTGGTCGTCGCTGAGAAATAGGCGCTTTAGATCTAAAAGCTCATTCCTGGCGCCGACAAAATTGGTTGCGTTATCTGACCAAATTTGTCGCGGCTTTCGTCTGGTGCATATGAACCGCTTTAGGCCGTGTAGAAAAGAGACTGTAGATAAGTCCTTGATTAGCTCCAAATGAACAGCCTTAGTAGCAAAGCAAATGAAAACACAAACGTAGCATTTGACTGGAGCCTTGTTGCGTGCCTCTGGCTTGTAGAAAAACGGGCCACAAAAGTCGACGCCTGTGATCTCAAAGGCATGAGAACCGTCGAGACGCTCCTTCGGAAGATCCGCCATGATGTGCTCCAATAATCTAGGCTTCGTTCGAAAGCATCTTACGCACTTGTTTACTGCCTTGGTTATAGTCTTCCTCCACCCAATGGGCCAATATTGGGATCGGATTAATCCAAGCAGAGCTCGAGGTCCAGCGTGCAGATTCCGTTCGTGAAAGTGAGTGATAATTGCAAGAGTAAGGGGATGGCTGCTGGGCAAGATGATGGGATGACGGCCATCAAAATCCAACGAAGAATTCTTCAGTCGACCATCAACTCTGAGTAGCCCAAAATGATCTATGAAAGGGCACAACGATGCAAGTGAGCTGGATGAGGATACT
Source organism: Drosophila subsilvestris (assembly GCA_035043285.1). NCBI lineage: Eukaryota > Metazoa > Arthropoda > Insecta > Diptera > Drosophilidae > Drosophila > Drosophila subsilvestris. The sequence goes on along the minus strand of JAWNNB010000909.1, from coordinate 39,639 downwards.
ACTCCCCTAGCGCGCAGTGACTTCATGTCCTCCCAGAGCTGGACTAGCCGCACCAACGACTGGGTTCCATGCTCAATGTCAGAGACGGCGAGTCCAGGGCGCCGAATTCAGTTGCAAAATTTGTAAACGTAACCAAAAATGCGTTGCAAAGTAGCAAAGGAGTTCGCATACTTGGAATTAGATACAATGTCTACGTAGGGCGATTGTACCAGGAGCACCTTCCGACGAAGCTCCAGTGTTGGCTTATCAGGTAACCACAAAGAAAGGGAGGTCCATGAGCCCAAAGAGGTGACTCGCTCAACTCTACTGGAAAAGCCCCTCGCGAGATAATGTCGGCCGGGTTCAAAGATGTTGGAACATAGTGCCATTCCATTTGAGAAAACTGCTACATATTTCATGCCACGCGGTGTTCAGTGCTGATGGCAAGCTTTGTAACGTGCAACGGCATTGCGTCAGTGTTGGCAAACAAGGGCAGAACCGAGCTAGCGGGCACGCTTTAGATTTCCGGCTCAGGCTCGTCGGCTTTGGGGGTGGTGGTCTTGCCCACTCGGATCCCACCCGTTCCGCTGCTACCGTTTTCCAAATAATAACTACCAAAGAAAATTTAGCGTGCTGCGACAAATAATTGAACTGAACCGATAGAGAACGACCATCAACAGAAGAGAAATAGAAAAAAAATAGGAAAGCAAAAAAAAAATAAAAGAAGAGAAAATAAATAAGAAGAAAAGAAACTAGGGTAAACGAGAAAAAAACCCAAGAGATACGATTGGAAATCCGCTGGTGTTGCGCGGAACCAAATACCCTCCCATCCGAAGAGCACTTCTTCAGACCATCCTGATCTGAGCGCTCCCTTCTCTACGGTCAGCGGGACGATGACATTGTGTCAGCTGCCTCACTACTCCACTACTTTCATCTTCAATTGATTACAAACATTAAATTTCTCCAAAATAATACTTATATTCTTCATTTTCAGTCTGTTTACTACTCTTAAAGTATACTTCCTCCATAACGGTTTAACATAATTAATTCTCCTGTTCCTATCCCATGTTCCAATTCCGTAGAGCTCACTCTAATCTTAAGCAAAGACATCGATGAATATTATATTTAATTGTGGATAAGAATACATATTTTCTTTTAGGTGCCCATTCCTAGGAGTCTACTCCAATATATATAAGTCTTGATTTTTAAAAGGTATCTCCCCGATAGTATGCGAATATATGTATGATAGTAAGTATAGAGTATTTTTTAATGACGCTTAAGATTATAAATTCATGTGGTTACGGTAAGATTTATCGATCAATAGGGTAGTTTAAGCAACTTAGAGCTAGATAAGTAAGTCTAGGTTAACTCAATGGTTATTTATAAATTTTAAGTTCGTGACGGAATAGTCCGGAACGGTAATCGCTCAACTTTCGGGAGTTTTGAATAAAATTAAATTTGCTATAGATTATAAATTATGGTAACCTTAGTTCCAAAGAATAGTATAAAATTTTCGTAATACGGCAAAGTTCCTTTAATCTTTATTTAACTTTTACTTTACTTCAAGCTAGTTTTTCATTTACGTTAATCCGTTTTTTTTTCTTTAGACGTATTTGTCTTTCTGACTCGAGAAGTTAGGGTTTTCTTTTTTTTCCCTTTATGGACATTTAGTCTCTCTACAAATTTGGAGTTATATTATAGCCAATGCGGATCAGGGTTCAACTCTACTGGGATTACTAATGCACATTTAGAGAACGTACACTGTTTCACTCACTCGTACGGTGGTATTCCAACGTCGAAAGATCGATCTCCCGCGTGGACTCTGGAAACGAATTGATAAATTATTGAAGATTTGGCCGTTCCCTTATCTGTCCCTGCCCCATTTTGGGCTGTTCCAGCTATTCTGGTGTCTATCCTCACTTCAAAGATTACAAACTTTTATTCTAGTTCACCACGCAGGGTGTGCTGGGGACGAGAGGCGTCTTGAGGCGGGTATGCTGCTCCCTTGCCAGCTTCTGGAAGCCAACTACTGCTCGATGCTCCTGGACTCCATGGTTGGCCTGCGTCCGGGCGGTAGGCCCGTGGACGAGGCGAGTAGCTCCTTAGGTCATACGGCCTAAGCCGCGGTCGGGAGCGTACGCCTACTGAAGGCGATGACCGAAGGAGCCTCCTCTGCGGATGCGGATAGCTAGCCTCCTGGTCTCCTCTACGGATGCGGCGTGGCTCGCTCCTTAGGTCCTGCGGACTTGGCCGCGGACGAGAATGTGCGCCTTTTGATGGGCGTGGACCGAAGGAGCCTCCTCTGCGCTAGGCTGGGTTCAGCCTCACTTATCGGCGGACCAAGCCTCGGTCGCGGGTGTGCTCCTACTGAAGGGCAATGATTGGAGAAGCCTCCTCGGCGCTAGGCTGGGTTCAGCCTCACTTATCGGCGGACCAAGCCTCGGTCGCGGGTGTGCTCCTACTGAAGGGCAATGATTGGAGAAGCCTCCTCGGCGCTAGGCTGGGTTCAGCCTCACTTATCGGCGGACCAAGCCTCGGTCGCGGGTGTGCTCCTACTGAAGGGCAATGATTGGAGAAGCCTCCTCGGCGCTAGGCTGTGTTCGGCTTCTCTTATCCCTGGATCATGGAAACGATGGGCTCGCGTGCGCCGCTCTTGGGATCCTGTCGCGGATGCCCTCGCAGCGTGGATGGCTGCGGACTACCGTTTGACCATCCGGTCTCCGGAGTCACGAGAAATTTTGATCCACGAGCAGGAGGGGCCACAATTTCCTGATAGCCGTGTTTTGGATACAGGGCGAGTACTCCTCCCTCGTACACACTACGGGAATAGCCCTTAATTAGGAAAAAAAATCTCGCAAGGAATTTTCCCGAGTCTACACTCACCCTTGGGTCTTTCTATTCCTGCTGTTGATCACTGACTCTAAGCGGGAATCTTCTCCGCTGATTTACACTTTTCGATGCACTACTTCCACTTGAGATTTTTCCGATTAAAATTTTCGGTTTTTTTCCGACTACGTAAGCACGTCTGGCTGATTTCAATCTCGGGTGGAAAAGGAAGTGATCTGACCTGTCACTTTGGGACGTTTCAACCTCACCTCCTCGGGTATCTACCTTGGACCTGTCACTTTCATTCTGAGCGACCCTGCGTGACCTCACCTATCCTGTATTGCCCCTGGGCACTAGTCAAAGCAACCCCGATCTGCCAGTTGCTTTTGAATTCTTTTTACTTTTTCCAACACTTTCGCGTCGCTTCAGGCCACACTACAGCTTTCATCCCAGGACAACTTCTCCTTGCACAACTGCTGGAGAAAGATTTTGACCTTTGTAATGACAGGTCCAGCTAGTCCAAGGGGGTCATAGAATCGCGCTATTGTTGATAAGACGGAACGCCTGCAGGGATGCGAAGATGACTGTAATGCCGAAAACGAGAATAAGAGCTGATCAGAAACCGGATCCCAGGCAAGTCCTAAAGTTTTGGTGAAATTGCTGCCATCGTCGAACTTCAAAAAGGTTTCCTTGTCCCCTTGCGGGACTCCATCGAGCACAGCAGGAACGTTCGAACACCATTTCCTCAATCGGAACTGACCCTTATCCAAAATTCCAGTAGCTTGCTCACGAATGTGTATAGCCTCATCCTGAGAGCTGGCTCCAGATATTAGGTCATCGACGTAAAAGTCACGGCGAAGAATCTCAGCCCCAACAGGAAACGCTATCTGCATCCATTGCCAGCTGATGCATCGCCCGCACTGACAAATATGAGGCAGGCTTCGTCCCATAAGTAACGGTGTCCAGCTTAAACACACGCAAATCCTCTTGAATGGAATTCCTCCACAAAATACACTGCAAGTTACTATCCTCGGGTGAGACCCTTACACACCGGTACATCTTGCAAATATCTCCCGTAATCGCAACTGCATATGACCGAAATCGAGTAAGAATATGGAATAGCTTGGGTTGGATTACAGGACCGGCCATTAAAACGTCGTTCAGGGAATAGCCAGATGAAGTTGCTGCGGATCCATCGAAAACGACCCGAAGCTTGGTAGTGGAGCTATCTTCCTTTGTGACGCAATGGTGAGGCAAAAAATATCGGCAGCAGCTGATTGACTCGGCAGGAACCAAAGACATATGACCTAGATCAAGGTACTCGTTTATGAAAGCAGCATACAGTGATTTTACATCAGGCCGGCGATCCAACTTCCGTTCAAGGGATAAGAATCTACGAAGAGCTTGATGGTACGATTCTCCCAAGAGATCCAGATTGTATTTTGCTGGCAGCCGAACACAATAATCACCGGTTTGCAATTGGCGAAAATGCTGAACAAAGTGAGCTTCACAATCTAACTCTTCTTTGGTAGAATTTACTATGGGTTCGGTGCAATTTTCTACCTCCCAAAACCGTCGCAGCAGAACCTCAAGTCTCTCGTCTAGGTTGTCCTCAGCATCTACGGACGGAGCGCGCGAAACCATTAAAGAGGACCTCCCCTTTACACGGGAACAACCTCCAGATATGACCCATCCCAAGCGAGTCTTCTGAATTGATGGTAATCCTGGCAATAGCTTGACCTGACCAACACAGAGGAGTTCGTAAAACAAGCTGGTGCCAATAAGTAGATCGACACGCTGAGGTCTATAAAACTCTGGATCAGCTAGTGGCAGGTTTGCTGGAATATTCCAGTTGCGAGTGTCTATTCCGAAGCTTGGCTGCCGGTCGGTTATGCTAGAGGCTACGACAGCGGTGATGAGAGTTGAGTATTCCGATGAACGAGAGTGCAGGCTAACGTTGACCGAAACTCCATCCGTGACAAAGGTAGAATCGCCTATTCCTGATACTGAAGTCGATGATTTAATTTTTCAAAGCTGAAGCTGATTTGCGAAGCGAGAGGTAATTAAGTGTAGTTGAGAGCCGGAGTCAAGCAACGCTCGACAGGGAACAAAAACTCCGGAACGATTTTTGACCAAGACTGTTGCAGTGGCTAGCAAAACAATATCATCACTGAGACCCTGGGCAATAAGAGCAGCAGAAGCAGATGCGGGTATAGATGGCTCAGTGGTATGAGTAGCCGCAGTAGACGCTGAAGCGGAGGACTCAGTGATGGGATTAGACGACGCAGATGGAGACGAAGTTTCAAGTGGCACAGATCCACCTTGGGCTGCAGTAGCTTCAGGGCCTCCGAAATGCAGAAGAGTGTGGTGCCTGCGCCCACAGGTACGGCATTTGCTGGAACTGTATTGACTCGATCGATGTCCTGTTTTGAGGCAATTTACACACAGGGAAAACCTCTTGGCTTCTTTATGGCGATTTGTGGGAGACAGTGCTATAAACTTGGAACAATGATTGATTTCGTGAGCGCTGTCATTGCACAGCACGCAGGTAGATGTATTTTGCTTAATGGCAACAAGTGTGGATTTAGAATGGTTAGGTTTTCTACTCCTGCCCACCTGACTGCTCGGCGCATAGGTTGCCATAGCAAAATCCACTGTTTCCAACGTCCTGCATCGCTGCTCCAAAAACGAGGCCATGGACTCCCATGACGGAATCAGGTTGACGAAGGCTGTGTCCTCTAAACGTTCCTCCCACTTGGCTTGAGTCGCTGGATAAAGTTTGCGAAGCAGCACCTGCACAATGATGCATCCTGCGATCTGCTCAGGAGTGCCCATAGCCTGCAGCGCCCGAATATGGGCGTTGAACTTATCAGAAATCTCCCGCAGCATCGACACTGACCCATTCTCCACAGCCTGTAGCCCCATAATCTCAGTAATGTGCGCCTGAAAAACTAACCGACGATTATTAAACCTCTTTTCCAATAAATCCAATGCTATATTATAGTTGCTGTCCGAGATTTCCAGCGAACGAACTGTCTCCAACGCCGAATCACGCAGGCAAGATCGCAGATGCTGGAACTTCTCAATGTTGGATAGGTCTGGATGATTGTCGATGATGGTGGTGAACATCGAGTAAAAGTCCGTCCAATCCGCATAGCCTCCGCTAAAACTTGGCAATGTTATAGGAGGAAGGGAAGATCCTGGCCTACGGCGAGGTAGCGGCTGAGAAGCGGTAATGTTACCGATGAAATCACTCCATTTTAATTGGACAGATACATCAATTCAAATGAAGCAGTATGGGGTATGGATCGTTCCCGATCCATGATAGGCATACAACTGTAGTTCATTTACCTGTTCATCTTGAAAACGATATCTGCGTTTTTTGTATACCCGGAAATGTAATGCGAAGAGCTGCGCAACCACAGGAAACAACTCTAACTGCATTTTTTTTCGTTGTGTCAAGCAGATGTTTTAGCAAAAACATTGGTTTTGTTTATGCAAATGTAACTTTTGCTATCATTCTTATATTATTAAGAGGTCAAATAACCATCGAGCTGGCTCTTTAATACCTTTCGACAGCGTAGACAACTAATTTTTGCAATTATATTTTATCGGGAACGCGGAAGACAAAGTTGATCGTTGATCGGCTATATTTCAACATTAAATGATAAATCCAGTAAACGGTAAATTGATGAATAATTTATGATTGATTTTTATATTAATTGGAATTAAATTTAATTTAGTTCAACTGTATGTCGAGAAGGTTTGCCTCATGCACATATTTTGATTTGGTGAACCAGCAGTTGCATTTGCTCCCGCAAACGTAGAATGCAGAGGCATTTATCCGCTAATCCTAGCGATTTCACGCATGATCGAAGCCTTGAGAGCACTGGCAAGTGTTTCAAAGCTGTCGCACAATCCACTATGAATCTCCGTGCAGTCCAATTCTTCAAGCTCGTTGTGCAATGTCTCAAATTGCCCATTCAGCTTCTCGATCTGCTCCAGCTTTACCAGTAGCATGTAATAATCACAGCTCGCAGCCTCATCTTCCCAAGCGGTAGTCAATCTCTTCACTTTGTCACATAGTTCCGTTGACTTAATCCTCAGAAAAGACACCCTGTTTTGTTCCCTGGTAACTGGAGCGTCGTTGGCAGCATCCATAGCAGCAGCGGCTCTAGAAACGTTCGTAGCGGGAAGAGGAACACAAAGCGCAACGTGCGTAATGAACGGGAACCTAAGGCGCGATTCGTGTGTGCGCGGGCGGCCGATGTATATGCTTGTATGAAAGCTATGTGGTCGATGGCACGGGCTATGTGGTCAATGGCACTGGATAAGAGCGGCGAGCGAAACCAGACCAACGAACGGCAATGTATATTATTATGTTTAAATGTTGTTTGTGATTGCACTGATCGATTATGTACAATCACGTCCGGGTCACCAATGTTGAGCTACTGAGCTTTTTCAGTAGCGGTTTAATTGAGTTAATAAAGAGCCGAGAATTTTGATTTAATCTATGTTTATTAACATTTTTTAGCGACAGTACGCGTTTGTATAATTAGGTGTAAGTATAGACTGCAGGTCAAGGCGATCGCTACCAGACTGATCGCAGGGCCGGCGGACCGAATTGCCCGTGCCCTAATGCAAGCGAGAGAGAGAGAACGAAAGAAGCGATAGAAGCTCGGGCTGCTGAGCCGAGTACGAGCGATTGATACACAGAGAGAGTGGTAGCGAAGGCGAAAGAAAGAAGCAAGCGAGGTGCACATATAGACCGCGATTCGTATGTCAGCAATTGACTGAATATTTGCGTATGTATATATGCGACGACAGAAAGTGCGAGAGATAGCAAAGGCATAGCTCGGCGCGGCTCATAAGCCGAGCACGAGCGGTAGATGACGAATGAGCGAGAGCGCTGCTTAAACGTAGCAGGTGCAGCAGCAGCACGGAAGCAGCGACGTCGCTGCCAAGAACAGCCGCTGCCGGGCGTAGGCATATACGTTATGCTGCCTGACCCGACACTCAGAATAATTAGTATTAATTATTTGTGTTGGAAGCTGACGAGCTTTTTCGGCAACTCTGACTCCACATTTACAAATAATTGATTCCGTTGGGTATATTTAACAACTGTTTTTATTGATCGATGTAACAATACGTTTGAGGTCGTGGCCGTGAACTACGATTCGGTGTGTTTGACAAATAAATTTGGACTGACCGCCACGCAGGGCGAAGCAATGCAATAAGTAGATGTAATGATACAGTGTGTGGGTATGGGTATGCGCTGAGAGAGCGATTTACAATATAAGAGATTAACATTAACTGCTATTAACGGCTGCTGCTCCGAACATACTCCCCCCGTTGAAAGACCAGGGCTTTTAACAGGATCCTCAACGGGTAGGACGCACAGCTTGTTGACAGCTCGACGAGTGGTCCCAGATGGTGTCCTCAGGATAGCAACTCGCACAGCCCCATCAGCTCCAGTAATGACCTCGATCACCCGTGCTAGTGGCCACTTCAACGGTGGCAAGTTTTCGTCCTTGATGCAGACGACGTCGTTGACTTGGATCGGTGGCTGCAGTGTGCGCCATTTGGCACGTTGTTGGAGCAGAGTCAAATACTCCTCACTCCAACGCTTCCAAAAAATCTGCTGAGCACAGGCGACTCGTTGCCAGCAATCTAGTCTATTGAAGTTAAGACTCGTGACATCTGGCTCGGGAGACTCCATCAGAGGACGACCAATTAGAAAGTGTCCTGGTGTAAGGACGCCAAGATCTTCAGGGTTTTCTGAAATTGCGAGAAGAGGACGAGAATTTATTACAGCCTGAATTTGTCAAACCAATGTCCGCAGCTCATTAAAGCCAAAAAGTGACGATCCCACGGAGCGATATAAATGCTCCTTTGCCATCTTTACTGCTGCCTACCATAAGGCCCCGAAGTTAGGCGAGCGAGGCGGTATACATTTTTAATTGAAGCCATTGTTGATGCAATGATTATGAACTGCATCACGATGCTTCTCGCTTAGAAACAGCCGCCGAAGGTCGTCCAACTCGTTCCTTGCCCCCACAAAATTGGTGGCATTGTCCGACCAAATGCATAGGGGTATGCCGCGCGTGGCAACGAAACGCTTGAGAGCACTCAAAAATCCAACGGTTGTGAGGTCCTTTACTAATTCCAACCAGACGGCCTTTGTTGCGAAACAGATGAAGACGCTGATGTAGCATTTTGTAGGCGTTCGACTGCGCCCATCTGGCTTGTAATAGAAGGGACAGCAGTAGTCGATTCCAGTGACGCTGAATGCAGGCGAATCCTGCACTCGATCCTTCGGTAAGTCGGCCATGATGTGCTCCACAAGACGAGGTCTGGACCTGCAGCAGATGATGCACTTCCGCAACGCTCGAGCAACAGTTTTCATGCCGCCGATGGGCCAGAACTGCAAGCCAATTGATCCCAGTAGCGACTGCGGACCAGCATGGTGATGTTTCCTATGAAAGTGCATGATGATGGCGACCGTCAATGGATGATCCCTGGGCAAAATGATTGGGTGGCGTGCATCGAAGCCAAGAGTTGAGTTCCGCAAGCGACCACCAACACGAATCAACCCAACGTCATCTATGAAGGGCGCGAGAGATACAAGGCAGCTGGAAGACTCCACACAGTTCCCCTTCCGCAGAGCACGGTACTCAGGATAGAGGCGTGCCAGTTGAACGATGCGACACAACAAATGCGATCCTTTGCGAAGGTCTTCAGACGAGAGATCCGGGGACCTTTTCTTATTGATGAACTTATGAATATATCCAAAAATGCGCATCATGACTCCGAATGAATTATTGTGCTTAAACGAAAGCGAGATGTCGACTCGCTCAGACGACAGCAATACTCGATGTCTAATTTCCGGAAGACTGAGCTCGGGCGAACAACGCTCAGGCCAGCTACTTCTTTCGCCTTGCAAGAAGGAAGGTCCATTCATCCACAACCTAGACTGCAAAAGCTCCTGAGGCGATGCTCCCTTTGATAGAATGTCAGCCGGGTTCATTTCAGTTGGGACATAGCGCCAATCCATGCCCGTCGTAAGTTGCTGTATTGCAGAAATCTTGTTGGATACGAACAGGTTAAATTTTGATGGTTCCTCTCGCAACCAAGACAGTACCACAGTTGAATCCGACCAGCAATGGATCGGGCAGTCGAAGGTATCCATTTTTCGGATTTCGCGAAGTAAATTGGCCAATAGGAACGCTGCACAAAGCTCAAGCTTAGGCACCGTGAGTGTTTTCAATGGTGCACCTCTAGCCTTCGAGCAAAGCAAATGTACCTCAGCGGCGGTATCCTTAAACGACCGAGCATAGATACAAGCCCCATAGGCCTTGAGGCTGGCATCGCAAAAGGCATGCAATTCAAACCTTGCCTTAGGTTGAAGTATGCAGCACGGAAATGTAGCGTGACCCACAGTAGCGAAGTCCTCGCAGAACTCAGCCCAAGCCGATTCCAACGGCTGAGGAAGACTTTCATCCCAATGCAGCTTGTCTCTCCACATGCGCTGCATGATGATTTTCGCTCGAGTCAATGTTGGTCCAATCAATCCCATAAGATCATAGCACCGTGCAATAGTCGACAACACCGAACGCTTAGTGTGTTTGCCAACACCGATTTGAGGTGCAAACGTAAACAAGAAATTGTCCTTACGGGGTTCCCAGATGAGTCCAAGCGCCTTGGTCACATCGCAGCCATCATCAAGCTTCAGAAAACTTTCCCTTTCGGCCTCAGGGACTTCACAAAGAACATCAGGAGAGTTGGAACACCATTTCCTCAATTGAAAATTGCCTCGAGCAAGAAGATCCGTGGTTTGATGCATGATATCCAGCACTTCCTCGACTGAATTGCCTCCAGAAATCAAATCGTCCACGTAGAAGTCCTGTAGAATGGTTTCCGAACCCAATGGATACGAAGGCGACTCATCCTTGGCCAGCTGATGCATAGCTCGAATAGCTAAAAACGAAGCAGGCTTAGTCCCATAAGTGACAGTGTTAAGCTTGAAGATCTGTATGTCACCGTCAAGAGATTCCCGCCACAATATGCATTGGAGCATGGTGTCAGGCATTGAGACACGCACGCACCTATACATTTTACCGATATCACCTGTAAGAGCAATGGAAAATGTACGAAATCGAATGAGAGTGTGAAACAGCTTGGCTTGAATGGTGGGACCTGACATAAGCAGATCATTCAACGAAAGACCAGATGTGGTAGCTGCAGAGCCGTCGAATACGACTCTCAGCTTTGTCGTGGAGCTGTCCTCTTTAATGACATAATGATGCGGCAAGAAATACTTGCACTTGTGCCTATCTTCCTTTGGCACCAGAGACATATGATCAAGGGCCAGGTATTCTTTCATAAATGCCGAATATTTCGAATACAAATCTGGACTACGCACGAACTTGCGCTCCAAATTTTCCAACCGTCGCTTTGCTTGCAAATAGGAATCACCCAAGGACTCCAAACTTCGCTTCATGGGCAAGCTAACGGAATATTCCGCTGAGGGTAGTCGAGTGTAATGGTTGACAAAGTGTTCCTCGCAGTGCAGCTCCTCTTTTGTTGCCCTAGCGATTGGCTCAAAGATGTGCTCCACTTCCCAAAATTGACGAACCAACTCATCGAGCCGAGTGCTGTGATTGGTGTCATCCGAAGATTTGGTTGCGATGAACGACGAGTTGTTGACGGCCGAGTGTCCGCCACCAGAAAGAATCCATCCTAGATGTGTCTTCTGCAACAACGGCAGTCCAGGCGCCAGTTGAATTTGCCCCACACACAGCAACTCGAAGAAAAGTCCGGCTCCGATGAGCAGGTCAATCCGCTGCGGCTTATGGAACGAAAGATCAGCAAGCTTGATATTCGAAGATACAGGCCAATTAGCAGTGATAACTGTCATGCTAGGTTGATGGTCCGTAATGTTCTGGGCAACGACGGCAGTGATGCTAGTGGTGAACTCTGAAATCCGAGATTTCAGAACGAGATCCACCGAGATACCTTCTGTTGGGAAGCTAGCATCTCCTATGCCAGAGACAGCGGTAAGCGATTTGGTTTTTCGAAGGTTTAGCTGATTAGCTAGACGACTAGTTACAAAATGCAATTGCGATCCCGAGTCCAAAAGTGCGCGACATGGCACGAAAGTTCCAACGCTGTTTTTTATGAGAACGACGGCGGTGGCTAAAAGCACAGCATCAGATGGACTGTGGGACATAAGTGCTTGAGGCAAGGAGGGCGACAGTGCAACCATGGCAGTACGACTTGCTTGTGTGGCTTCAACTGGAAGCACAGATTGGACAGGCTCTGTTGGACGAATGAAATGCAAAAGAGTGTGATGCTTCGATCGGCAAGTGCGACAGGGACCTGATTTACACTCTCTCAATTGATGGCCCTTTCGTAGGCAATTAAGGCATAGCAAGAGCCTCTTGGCTTCTAGGCGACGATCATTCGGCGATAGAATTGTAAACCTTTGACAATTGGCAATCATGTGATTAGTGCTCTCGCACAATACACAGGAAACTGGAGCGCTCGATGCTACAAACGACTTTCTTTGATGCGTACTCACGGTTTTTCCTGACTTGCCAACCTGACCATCTTGTCCTTGCATGGATTGATCCGCATTTTCAAGCGTTCGACATCTTTTCTCCAAAAATCCAGATAATTTTTCCCAAGATGGTAGCTCTTGATTTGACGAAGACTCCTCCCATCTATTTTGAGAGGCCTTGTCCATCTTCTGAAGCACAGTCTGCACGAGAATACAATCCGCCACTTCTTCCTTGGTTGCAAGAGATTCCATAGCACGAATATGCGAAGTAACTCTATCAGTCAGCTCCCTCAACCTGCCCACAGATGCGTCAGCCTTCTCCAACCCAAATATCCCTCTGATGTGTGCCTGCAAAATAAAACGTTTATTGTCAAAGCGTCGCTTCAGAATGTCTAGTGCTACGATATAATTAGCTTCATTTATTTCCAGAGAGCTGATGGTATTCAGGGCTGCGCCACTCAAGCAGGAACGTAGATGCTGCAGCTTTTCGATAGGGCTCAGCTCGGACTCCTTGTCAATAATCGCGGTGAACATTGAGAAGAAATTGGCCCACTCCGTATAACTTCCACTGAATTTGGGCAGCTCCAGATGAGGTAACCGAGACCGATTGGAAAGTACGACGATTGACTGCGATTCACTAGAGTTGGCGTTGAATGTGGAACAGTGCTTATTGTTCGAGCGACTTCCAAGCTCGCGCTGAAGAATGGTCCTCAACGACAATATGGACGAGTCGATTTTGGCAGGAATTTCACTGGACATTGACTCAAAATCCACTTCCTCCAAACTGGTGTGTGCCACAACAAAATTTGATTTTAGCTCCGTCAATGATTCCAGCAACCCTCGCAAGTCGTATTCATCTATTTTGCGCAACTTTTCACTATCCATCTCTGTGCGTATGGACTCTAGCCGATCGAAAATAACCCTAGCCTTCAGCCTCATGAAGGAAATACGAGATGCAGGCTCAGAGACTTGGGTGCTGGCTGCGTGCGCACTAAAACTTTCTCCAGATGCGGCAGCGCCAAATGTCACAGAATCACTTTCATTGCCCATAGCAAACGATCCACTCTTCCTGCTATTCTTTTTCTTGCCCATGGTTTCGGCTATAGAAAACGGTTGAAGCGGAGGGTGCTTGTCGATCACAGTTAAATATGATTATGCAACGCGCGAGTTCATACGAGTTCAAACGAGTTCAAAAACCTTTTTGCTTTCACGTTTTCGGCACTTGTTATATGCGAAATGTATGCACCGGTAAAGCAACGAAGCGACGACCGAAAAACCAACAATTATGCACAAGAGAGAACGTTCGAGATGTACTTTGATTTCGAGTTCGACTTCCAGAGAGTTCTTATTGCAGCCGCTCACGAGCGCGACCAAAGAGGAGACGAAGAAAAACTAACGGACCACGCTTGGAACTCTATGCAGCCGGTCTCGACAGTGCGTTGCGCAGGCTGAAGCAGGCGGTGAAAGAGAAAACGAATAGCGGGCCGCTAGAACTGCTACGGTGGGCCACAACGACTTTTTGCTCGCTATTTTTTCCACAAATGTCACGTTAAACCTTCAACATTGGTTTGATTGAATGGTTTAAACACTTTTAACGCACCATAAGTCCACGGCGATCACGTCGGGGTCACCAAAATGTTGGAAGCTGCCGAGCTTTTTCGTCAACTCTGACTCCACATTTACAAATAATTGATTCCGTTGGGTATATTTAACAACTGTTTTTATTGATCGATGTAACAATACGTTTGAGGTCGTGGCCGTGAACTACGATTCGGTGCGTTTGACAAATAAATTTGGACTGACCGCCACGCAGGGCGAAGCAATGCAATAAGTAGATGTAATGATACAGTGTGTGGGTATGGGTATGCGCTGAGAGAGCGATTTACAATATAAGAGATTAACATTAACTGCTATTAACGGCTGCTGCTCCGAACAATTTGCTTTATTCATATTTTAATTTTAAACTATTTTTTTTTATATTTTTACTGTCATCAAAGAAATAATAAAAATTAAATTTTGTTAATTATACATACATATTTACAATATACAAACAAAATTTAATTTATATATCGTTGGTGTTTTAGAAGCTGTGACTTTTATTCTGCTAGATTGGATGTTGTGACCAGTGCTATATTTTATCTTTCGCATAGATCTTCACAAAAAATAGGAGTATTTGCCGAGATAATACAAAACTTTTCTAAATTGACTTAATTTGTAAGCAACAATTTAAAACATAATAAAATAATAAAGTACACTTAAAATCGCCCAATTGAAAACGTTGATTTTATTTGTTCATGTAGTTTGCACAGGTATATAAATTATTAAATTGAAACTTTGATTAATGTGCTGGGTGTTTCTGTGCAATCGCAAGCAATGCTTAACATGTTTACACAAAAAACTGCTATAAAAAATTAAAATTCTGGAAGATGTGGGAAGAAACACTAGACTAAAGCGAATGTTTGTGCAGCTTAAAACATATGATGACTTATGGTGCTCAAACACGTCAAAAGCAACATGAATCATCAAACAAAAACTTTGTTCCGCCGCTGCGTACCCGCCAGAGCAGATCCTACAAGAAATGTGGTCACAACCTAATATTCAATTCCATCCACTTTGCTGAGGACAGCAGAAGAGTGGTAATGACCCACCACTTTAATATATAGCCAGTAGAAAACCAAAATATCCCTAGGGACCGCCATCATCAACAGGATGCCGGAAATTAAAGATGTCAAAATGGCTCATATTAGAAACCAGAATAAACCTCATCAATGATCTTCAACACGACTCGAATGCTCGAAGCAAAGGATCTAAAAATACTGAGCACAAAATATTTCTTTAAAAATATAATGATGTCATATGAGGGCGGTCTGATAAAAAGTCAGCCAATCTAAGAAGAAAAGACTATTATTAAATTCTTCTTTTTTATTAGTCTACATAAGCTCTACATAAGCTCAATATACTCTTTCCGGAATATCTCCATTTTTATTATCCTTTTCAAAAAATAGGATTTGTCGATGTCGTCAAAATAGGCATTTTTTTGTGAGATGACTTCACCGTTGGACTTACATTTTTTTTCATCGAGCCTCATTAAATCGATCTAATATGTGGTTGCCTATGGCTTCCAGAACATCTTCCAAATTCAATTTCCGATCGTGAATTTTGATTCAATTACTTCGGGTATAGGACCATAACTAGGCGTCCAGCATGTGTCTCATCGTTTGTGTTTGTACGGTGACAACGAAATACAGTAAATCAATATTTTACCAATGAAATCGATGGATAAGAGGTCCAAAAATATTTATCTAGCATTACCTTGGTTTCAGTGGTATATTTCCTAAAAAAATAATGCTTAATCAGCACTTTTTTCTTTCTTTTTTTCAAATGCAAAAGTGACCAGTCCTAAACTTCCGCCAAAATTATCACGGTTGACAAAACCGCCTAAAACATTTTTAGCAATCAGCTGAGAAAAAATAACACATCGAATAAATTATTAAAGGGTGGTTAGAAATGTTTTCTTTTTGTAAATTGATTATTTCCTTGTCAAGCTTAGTACTCAGACGCGCTAAATTTTTCGTCGAGCGAAATAAGGGATTATATTCGTATGAGACTGATAAGAAATCATCCCTGTTTTTCGATCGACTGCAAATTTCGCAGCAGGCGTTTCGCAGAGCGGTACTCAGTTCCGAAAAAGGCCATTCGATAAACACTAGAAAAGCAACCGATGGTATTTTCTCATCTCGATCGGAAAATTGAAATACTTAATCTTTCGTCGCCCAAATGAAAAACATGCACACACACACACTATAAAAATGTAAAGCCAGCTACAAAAGTGAAATAATGAAGACAAATGTAATCTAATTAGGGCAGTCGAATGAATACAGATGATATGGATATTATTATTTATTAATTTAATACCCGGTACTCAATTTAATCAATTAAAAGGAAATAAAAACAATTTTGATTGCATTACTGTCCTGCAGGATCGGATTTATACAATATTGAAGTGCATCATCGTCCTCCAGCTCCACAGCGCCCACAAATAAGACATTTCTGCTTGCTTTAATACAACATGGAGTTTTAACATACTTCTGTTTGTAAAGCCTAGTACTCACTTCCGAAAAAACACCTCGCGAACAGAATCAGGGTTGATATTCGTATGAAACCGATAAGAAATTTTTTGGTCGAAAACGGTTTTCTAGGCTCTGTACGGAAGGCAGTACTCAGTTCAAGAAAAAACAGGGTTGGTATATACTAGAAAAGTATCCGATAGTATTTGCTGGAATTGCTGGTATCTTTCTACCCCCTGTAAAGTTATATAAATTGCATATAAGTTGCTAGCAAACTCGAAGCAACCATTGCAATATGAGACCAAAAAACCAAATGAAATATTGAAATAAT
The DNA here is from genome assembly GCA_035043285.1 of Drosophila subsilvestris. NCBI lineage: Eukaryota > Metazoa > Arthropoda > Insecta > Diptera > Drosophilidae > Drosophila > Drosophila subsilvestris. The sequence continues at coordinate 22,877 of JAWNNB010000909.1, read as the reverse complement.
GAAGACAAATAGAATCTAATTAATGCAGCGTTATATGAAGGACAATTATATGGATATTATAATATATTATATTAATAATTTTCATAAATATAAATCAAATATGGTTTTCAAACATGTTGTCCTCACGGTGGTCGGCACGGGCGGTGTCGCTATCTGCTGGTGCTGGTAGTCAGACAAACTACCTTGCCAATAAAATATTGGGGAGCCCAGGATATGCCTGAGGAAGAGCAACCCCAGCCGAAGAAGTGCATTTCATTAACTTTCAACAAAACCAAGCATCTGTCTGAGCAGTGTAACCGTACGGAATGTAGTGCACATGAAAAATGCACTTCTTCGGCTGGGATCGCTCTTCCCCAGGCATATCCTGGGCTCCCCAATATTTTTGGTTTTTTGGTCTCATATGCAATGGTTGCCTCGAGTTTGCTAGCAACTTATATGCAATTTATATAAATTTACAGGGGGGTAGAAAGATACCAGCAATTCCAGCAAATACTATCGGATTTTTTTCTAGTATATACTGACCCTGGTGTCAAACGGCATCGAAAGAGGTTGTGTAGCGCACGATTTTTTTCTGTCTTTTCTGTCTTCTTCTTCCTTACAAATAAAATTCTTTCTATTACTAAAAATATTTTTTAAATTTTTTTTATTTTCTTAAACATTTTTCTGAATTACGAATTAAATGTCAGTATTTGTTTTTCATTATTTCGATTTATTATTATTTATATTTATTTATTAGAGAAAAATGTTCTCGCCTGCCAGCAGGGAGAAGTAAAACACTTTTCTGTCTTCTTCTTCCTCACAAATAAAATTCTTTCTATTACTATAAATATTAAAAAATTTTTTTTTGTATTTTCTTAAAATTTTTTCAGAGTTACGAATTAAATGTCAGTATTTGTTTTTCATTATTTCGATTTATTATTATTCATTTTTATTTATTTATTAGCGAAAAAATGTTATCGCCTGTCAGCGGAGAAGTAAAACACTTGCTATCTCTTTCTAGCGCTTGTTTGTCTCTGAGTGGCCAGATATTAGGGTTGAAAATATTTACGGTCCATTTTGCAGCTATTTTCCTCTCCAGGTCCAAAGGTATTTGGCTCGGGGACCGGGACCTGGGCAATTCGGCATGTATGTGTGTGTGTACACAGACACGACAAAATTTTGCCAATGTTTACGTTTCGAAAACTCGGTTTTGATTTTTTAGTTTCCTGGTTACGTGTGTGTGTGCCACGTATTCACACATACTGTGCTTGTGTGTGTGCTCTACAATTTTCGGCCGCTTGAACTGAAATTTGTTTTTTGTCTTGTCTTGAGGGCTGATGTAGCGATCTGAGCTGACCTTCCGCAACATAAATGAGGAATGGGCAGAGTGGGCGTGGAAAATAAATAAAATATAAATATAAAAGCTGATATTTGTTTTATTTACTTGAAATAGCACATTTATTTACGTATGTATATGTCGGGTCAGGCAGCATTACGTATATGCCTACGCCCGGCAGCGGCTGTTCTTGGCAGCGACGTCGCTGCTTCCGTGCTGCTGATGCACCTGCTGCGTTTAAGCAGCGCTCTCGCTCATTCGTCATCTACCGCTCGTGCTCGGCTAATGAGCCGCGTACTGCCGCTAACAAATGTTAATAAACATAGATTAAATCAAAAATCTCGGCTCTTTATTAATTCAATTAAACCGCTACTGAAAAAGCTCAGTAGCTCAACATTGGTGACCCCGACGTGATTGTACATAATCGATCAGTGCAATCACAAATAACATTTAAACATAATAATATACATTGCCGTTCGTTGGTCTGGTTTCGCTCGCCGCTCTTATCCAGTGCCATTGACCACATAGCCCGTGCCATCGACCACATAGCTTTCATACAAGCATATACATCGGCCGCCCGCGCACACACGAATCGCGCCTTAGGTTCCCGTTCATTACGCACGTTGCGCTTTGTGTTCCTCTTCCCGCTACGAACGTTTCTAGAGCCGCTGCTGCTATGGATGCTGCCAACGACGCTCCAGTTACCAGGGAACAAAACAGGGTGTCTTTTCTGAGGATTAAGTCAACGGAACTATGTGACAAAGTGAAGAGATTGACTACCGCTTGGGAAGATGAGGCTGCGAGCTGTGATTATTACATGCTACTGGTAAAGCTGGAGCAGATCGAGAAGCTGAATGGGCAATTTGAGACATTGCACAACGAGCTTGAAGAATTGGACTGCACGGAGATTCATAGTGGATTGTGCGACAGCTTTGAAACACTTGCCAGTGCTCTCAAGGCTTCGATCATGCGTGAAATCGCTAGGATTAGCGGATAAATGCCTCTGCATTCTACGTTTGCGGGAGCAAATGCAACTGCTGGTTCACCAAATCAAAATATGTGCATGAGGCAAACCTTCTCGACATACAGTTGAACTAAATTAAATTTAATTCCAATTAATATAAAAATCAATCATAAATTATTCATCAATTTACCGTTTACTGGATTTATCATTTAATGTTGAAATATAGCCGATCAACGATCAACTTTGTCTTCCGCGTTCCCGATAAAATATAATTGCAAAAATTAGTTGTCTACGCTGTCGAAAGGTATTAAAGAGCCAGCTCGATGGTTATTTGACCTCTTAATAATATAAGAATGATAGCAAAAGTTACATTTGCATAAACAAAACCAATGTTTTTGCTAAAACATCTGCTTGACACAACGAAAAAAAATGCAGTTAGAGTTGTTTCCTGTGGTTGCGCAGCTCTTCGCATTACATTTCCGGGTATACAAAAAACGCAGATATCGTTTTCAAGATGAACAGGTAAATGAACTACAGTTGTATGCCTATCATGGATCGGGAACGATCCATACCCCATACTGCTTTATTTGAATTGATGTATCTGTCCAATTAAAATGGAGTGATTTCATCGGTAACATTACCGCTTCTCAGCCGCTACCTCGCCGTAGGCCAGGATCTTCCCTTCCTCCTATAACATTGCCAAGTTTTAGCGGAGGCTATGCGGATTGGACGGACTTTTACTCGATGTTCACCACCATCATCGACAATCATCCAGACCTATCCAACATTGAGAAGTTCCAGCATCTGCGATCTTGCCTGCGTGATTCGGCGTTGGAGACAGTTCGTTCGCTGGAAATCTCGGACAGCAACTATAATATAGCATTGGATTTATTGGAAAAGAGGTTTAATAATCGTCGGTTAGTTTTTCAGGCGCACATTACTGAGATTATGGGGCTACAGGCTGTGGAGAATGGGTCAGTGTCGATGCTGCGGGAGATTTCTGATAAGTTCAACGCCCATATTCGGGCGCTGCAGGCTATGGGCACTCCTGAGCAGATCGCAGGATGCATCATTGTGCAGGTGCTGCTTCGCAAACTTTATCCAGCGACTCAAGCCAAGTGGGAGGAACGTTTAGAGGACACAGCCTTCGTCAACCTGATTCCGTCATGGGAGTCCATGGCCTCGTTTTTGGAGCAGCGATGCAGGACGTTGGAAACAGTGGATTTTGCTATGGCAACCTATGCGCCGAGCAGTCAGGTGGGCAGGAGTAGAAAACCTAACCATTCTAAATCCACACTTGTTGCCATTAAGCAAAATACATCTACCTGCGTGCTGTGCAATGACAGCGCTCACGAAATCAATCATTGTTCCAAGTTTATAGCACTGTCTCCCACAAATCGCCATAAAGAAGCCAAGAGGTTTTCCCTGTGTGTAAATTGCCTCAAAACAGGACATCGATCGAGTCAATACAGTACCAGCAAATGCCGTACCTGTGGGCGCAGGCACCACACTCTTCTGCATTTCGGAGGACCTGAAGCTACTGCAGCCCAAGGTGGATCTGTGCCACTTGAAACTTCGTCTCCATCTGCGTCGTCTAATCCCATCACTGAGTCCTCCGCTTCAGCGTCTACTGCGGCTACTCATACCACTGAGCCATCTATACCCGCATCTGCTTCTGCTGCTCTTATTGCCCAGGGTCTCAGTGATGATATTGTTTTGCTAGCCACTGCAACAGTCTTGGTCAAAAATTGTTCCGGAGTTTTTGTTCCCTGTCGAGCGTTGCTTGACTCCGGCTCTCAACTACACTTAATTACCTCTCGCTTCGCAAATCAGCTTCAGCTTCGAAAAATTAAATCATCGACTTCAGTATCAGGAATAGGCGATTCTACCTTTGTCACGGATGGAGTTTCGGTCAACGTTAGCCTGCACTCTCGTTCATCGGAATACTCAACTCTCATCACCGCTGTCGTAGCCTCTAGCATAACCGACCGGCAGCCAAGCTTCGGAATAGACACTCGCAACTGGAATATTCCAGCAAACCTGCCACTAGCTGATCCACAGTTTTATAGACCTCAGCGTGTCGATCTTCTTATTGGCACCAGCTTGTTTTACGAACTCCTCTGTGTTGGTCAGGTCAAGCTATTGCCAGGATTACCATCAATTCAGAAGACTCGCTTGGGATGGGTCATATCTGGAGGTTGTTCCCGTGTAAAGGGGAGGTCCTCTTTAATGGTTTCGCGCGCTCCGTCCGTAGATGCTGAGGACAACCTAGACGAGAGACTTGAGGTTCTGCTGCGACGGTTTTGGGAGGTAGAAAATTGCACCGAACCCATAGTAAATTCTACCAAAGAAGAGTTAGATTGTGAAGCTCACTTTGTTTAGCATTTTCGCCAATTGCAAACCGGTGATTATTGTGTTCGGCTGCCAGCAAAATACAATCTGGATCTCTTGCGAGAATCGTACCATCAAGCTCTTCGTAGATTCTTATCCCTTGAACGGAAGTTGGATCGCCGGCCTGATGTAAAATCACTGTATGCTGCTTTCATAAACGAGTACCTTGATCTAGGTCATATGTCTTTGGTTCCTGCCGAGTCAATCAGCTGCTGCCGATATTTTTTGCCTCACCATTGCGTCACAAAGGAAGATAGCTCCACTACCAAGCTTCGGGTCGTTTTCGATGGATCCGCAGAAACTTCATCTGGCTATTCCCTGAACGACGTTTTAATGGCCGGTCCTGTAATCCAACCCAAGCTATTCCATATTCTTACTCGATTTCGGTCATATGCAGTTGCGATTACGGGAGATATTTGCAAGATGTACCGGTGTGTAAGGGTCTCACCCGAGGATAGTAACTTGCAGTGTATTTTGTGGAGGAATTCCATTCAAGAGGATTTGCGTGTGTTTAAGCTGGACACCGTTACTTATGGGACGAAGCCTGCCTCATATTTGTCAGTGCGGGCGATGCATCAGCTGGCAATGGATGAGCAGATAGCGTTTCCTGTTGGGGCTGAGATTCTTCGCCGTGACTTTTACGTCGATGACCTAATATCTGGAGCCAGCTCTCAGGATGAGGCTATACACATTCGTGAGCAAGCTACTGGAATTTTGGATAAGGGTCAGTTCCAATTGAGGAAATGGTGTTCGAACGTGCCTGCTGTGCTCGATGGAGTCCCGCAAGGGGACAAGGAAACCTTTTTGAAGTTCGACGATGGCAGCAATTTCACCAAAACTTTAGGACTTGCCTGGGATCCGGTTTCTGATCAGCTCTTATTCTCGTTTTCGGCCTTACAGTCATCTTCGCATCCCTGCAGGCGTTCCGTCTTATCAACAATAGCGCGGTTCTATGACCCCCTTGGACTAGCTGGACCTGTCATTACAAAGGCCAAAATCTTTCTCCAGCAGTTGTGCAAGGAGAAGTTGTCCTGGGATGAAAGCTTGCCATCAGCACTGAACACCGCGTGGCATGAAATATGTAGCAGTTTTGGCCAGATTCGGCGTTATGAGTTTCCTCGATTCGTGCTTATTCCGAATTCCGAGCTAGAAATTCACGGATTTTGCGACGCCAGCATTGAGGCTTATGGTGCCTGCATTTATATTGTGTCGAAAGGTCAGCGGTTTAGCAGTCACTTACTTTGTGCGAAATCTCGTGTTGCTCCATTGAAGACACTTACTATACCAAAGCTTGAGCTTTGTGGAGCGGAGTTGCTAGCTAGGCTCATATCAGAGGTAGCCGGGATAAAGGTATTTCAAGGAAAGTGTTACTGTTGGTGTGATTCGGCTGTTGCTCTCTCTTGGATTCGTGACGAGCCGTCCAGATTCAACATATTTGTCGCAAATAGAGTGGCAACGATTCAGGAACTGACTTCTCAAATGGAATGGCACTATGTTCCAACATCTTTGAACCCGGCCGACATTATCTCGCGAGGGGCTTTTCCAGTAGAGTTGAGCGAGTCACCTCTTTGGGCTCATGGACCTCCCTTTCTTTGTGGCTCCTCTGATGACTGGCCACCTACTGTGCTACCTGATAAGCCAACACTGGAGCTTCGTCGGAAGGTGCTCCTGGTACAATCGCCCTACGTAGACATTGTATCTAATTCCAAGTATGCGAACTCCTTTGCTACTTTGCAACGCATTTTTGGTTACGTTTACAAATTTTGCAACTGGATTCGGCGCCCTGGACTCGCCGTCTCTGACATTGAGCATGGAACCCAGTCGTTGGTGCGGCTAGTCCAGCTCTGGGAGGACATGAAGTCACTGCGCGCTAGGGGAGTAGTATCCTCATCCAGCTCACTTGCATCGTTGTGCCCTTTCATAGATCATTTTGGGCTACTCAGAGTTGATGGTCGACTGAAGAATTCTTCGTTGGATTTTGATGGCCGTCATCCCATCATCTTGCCCAGCAGCCATCCCCTTACTCTTGCAATTATCACTCACTTTCACGAACGGAATCTGCACGCTGGACCTCGAGCTCTGCTTGGATTAATCCGATCCCAATATTGGCCCATTGGGTGGAGGAAGACTATAACCAAGGCAGTAAACAAGTGCGTAAGATGCTTTCGAACGAAGCCTAGATTATTGGAGCACATCATGGCGGATCTTCCGAAGGAGCGTCTCGACGGTTCTCATGCCTTTGAGATCACAGGCGTCGACTTTTGTGGCCCGTTTTTCTACAAGCCAGAGGCACGCAACAAGGCTCCAGTCAAATGCTACGTTTGTGTTTTCATTTGCTTTGCTACTAAGGCTGTTCATTTGGAGCTAATCAAGGACTTATCTACAGTCTCTTTTCTACACGGCCTAAAGCGGTTCATATGCACCAGACGAAAGCCGCGACAAATTTGGTCAGATAACGCAACCAATTTTGTCGGCGCCAGGAATGAGCTTTTAGATCTAAAGCGCCTATTTCTCAGCGACGACCACCAGAAGGCAGTCTTGGAATTTTGTCTGGTTGAGTCTATTGACTGGCACTTCATACCGCCACGCTCCCCGCACTTTGGAGGTCTGTGGGAAGCTGCTGTGAAGACGGCCAAGTTTCACTTCTACCGTGCTATAGGCACCTCGGTGCTTGGATTTGAGGAACTGCGCACGCTGTTATGCCACATCACGGCAGTTATTAACTCAAGACCCTTAGTATCCATTTCAGAGAATCCTGCCGATCTGGACGTTTTAACTCCAGCTCATTTCTTGAATGGCGGACCTCCGGCTTCGTTCTCTGAGCCTGACGTAACTCAGCTAAACTTCGATCGCCTGAACGGATGGCAGCGCGTTTCATATTTGCAGCAGATCTTCTGGTCCCGATGGAAGGAAGAATACATCACTTCACTGCAGCAGCGCTCAAAGTGGCGCACGCCGAAACCTAGTTTGGCAGTCGCGGATGTGGTTCTTGTTAAGGATGAGAACCTTCCTCCCATGAAGTGGTCACTAGCTAGGGTAGTCGAGCTGATACCTGGAAGAGATGGCGTTGCCCGTGTCGCTGTTCTGAAGACCCCAACTGGAATCACCAAGCGAGCCGTCAATAAACTCTGCCTCCTTCCCCTTAAAGATGCTGTTGAAAGTCAGGCTTCCAACGGGGGGAGTATGTCGGGTCAGGCAGCATAACGTATATGCCTACGCCCGGCAGCGGCTGTTCTTGGCAGCGACGTCGCTGCTTCCGTGCTGCTGCTGCACCTGCTGCGTTTAAGCAGCGCTCTCGCTCATTCGTCATTTACCGCTCGTGCTCGGCTAATGAGCCGCGCCGAGCTATGCCTTTGCTATCTCTCGCACTTTCTGTCGTCGCATATATACATACGCAAATATTCAGTCAATTGCTGACATACGAATCGCGGTCTATATGTGCACCTCGCTTGCTTCTTTCTTTCGCCTTCGCTACCACTCTCTCTGTGTATCAATCGCTCGTACTCGGCTTAGCAGCCCGAGCTTCTATCGCTTCTTTCGTTCTCTCTCTCTCGCTTGCATTAGGGCACGGGCAATTCGGTCCGCCGGCCCTGCGATCAGTCTGGTAGCGATCGCCTTGACCTGCAGTCTATACTTACACCTAATTATACAAACGAGTACTGCCGCCAACAAATGTTAATAAACATAGATTAAATAAAAAATCTCGGCTCTTTATTAATTCAATTAAACCGCTACTGAAAAAGCTCAGTAGCTCAACAGTATACATATCCCTATCGAGTCACATCGATGACAACGTCATTCAGCTCGATGACATAAGCGTATAAAGTCATAAAGTCATGTGTCATGTATTGGAGCATATATATATATAAAAAATATATATAAATAAGGTATACCTTAATTATGTGCATGCATATGTATGCCAATATGTATATAAATATGTACATAAAGTCATGTATGGGCTGAATGACGTTGTCATCGATGTGTCTTCGCTTACACATCGATGACCCGTACTGCAGGGTATGTTTGTAGGTATATTATTCATAGATCATATATATATTTATACGTAGGTATATATAATTATTTTAGTTAAAATCACTAAAATCATATACATATATATATTCATAAAAACATCTTTAAATGTACATATATGGATCGTAAAAACCAAAACAAGTCTAAAATAGGGATATGTATACGTAAATAAATGTGCTATTTCAAGTAAATAAAACAAATATCAGCTTTTATATTTATATTTTATTTATTTTCCACGCCCACTCTGCCCATTCCTCATTTATGTTGCGGAAGGTCAGCTCAGATCGCTACATCAGCCCTCAAGACAAGACAAAAAACAAATTTCAGTTCAAGCGGCCGAAAATTGTAGAGCACACACACAAGCACAGTATGTGTGAATACGTGGCACACACACACGTAACCAGGAAACTAAAAAATCAAAACCGAGTTTTCGAAACGTAAACATTGGCAAAATTTTGTCGTGTCTGTGTACACACACACATACATGCCGAATTGCCCAGGTCCCGGTCCCCGAGCCAAATACCTTTGGACCTGGAGAGGAAAATAGCTGCAAAATGGACCGTAAATATTTTCAACCCTAATATCTGGCCACTCAGAGACAAACAAGCGCTAGAAAGAGATAGCAAGTGTTTTACTTCTCCGCTGACAGGCGATAACATTTTTTCGCTAATAAATAAATAAAAATGAATAATAATAAATCGAAATAATGAAAAACAAATACTGACATTTAATTCGTAACTCTGAAAAAATTTTAAGAAAATACAAAAAAAAAATTTTTTAATATTTATAGTAATAGAAAGAATTTTATTTGTGAGGAAGAAGAAGACAGAAAAGTGTTTTACTTCTCCCTGCTGGCAGGCGAGAACATTTTTCTCTAATAAATAAATATAAATAATAATAAATCGAAATAATGAAAAACAAATACTGACATTTAATTCGTAATTCAGAAAAATGTTTAAGAAAATAAAAAAAATTAAAAAAAAATATTTTTAGTAATAGAAAGAATTTTATTTGTAAGGAAGAAGAAGACAGAAAAGACAGAAAAAAATCGTGCGCTACACAACCTCTTTCGATGCCGTTTGACACCAGGGTCAGTATATACTAGAAAAAAATCCGATAGTATTTGCTGGAATTGCTGGTATCTTTCTACCCCCTGTAAATTTATATAAATTGCATATAAGTTGCTAGCAAACTCGAGGCAACCATTGCATATGAGACCAAAAAACCAAAAATATTGGGGAGCCCAGGATATGCCTGGGGAAGAGCGATCCCAGCCGAAGAAGTGCATTTTTCATGTGCACTACATTCCGTACGGTTACACTGCTCAGACAGATGCTTGGTTTTGTTGAAAGTAATGAAATGCACTTCTTCGGCTGGGGTTGCTCTTCCTCAGGCATATCCTGGGCTCCCCAATATTTTATTGGCAAGGTAGTTTGTCTGACTACCAGCACCAGCAGATAGCGACACCGCCCGTGCCGACCACCGTGAGGACAACATGTTTGAAAACCATATTTGATTTATATTTATGAAAATTATTAATATAATATATTATAATATCCATATAATTGTCCTTCATATAACGCTGCATTAATTAGATTCTATTTGTCTTCATTATTTCAATATTTCATTTGGTTTTTTGGTCTCATATTGCAATGGTTGCTTCGAGTTTGCTAGCAACTTATATGCAATTTATATAACTTTACAGGGGGTAGAAAGATACCAGCAATTCCAGCAAATACTATCGGATACTTTTCTAGTATATACCAACCCTGTTTTTTCTTGAACTGAGTACTGCCTTCCGTACAGAGCCTAGAAAACCGTTTTCGACCAAAAAAATTTCTTATCGGTTTCATACGAATATCAACCCTGATTCTGTTCGCGAGGTGTTTTTTCGGAACTGAGTACTAGGCTTTCCGTACAGAGCCTAGAAAACAGTTTTCGACCAAACAAATTTCTTATCGGTTTCACACGAATATCAACCCTGATTCTGTTCGCGAGCTGTTTTTTCGGAACTGAGTACTAGGCTTAAAAAAATAGTTTTTGACCGGTTTCATACGAGTATCCACCCTGATTCTGTTCGCGAGGTGTTTTTTCGGATCTGAGTACTAGTCTTTATGGTTTAATTTTTTTAAGAATTTTTGAAATTTAGTGTTTTTTTCAAAGGTAGTGCTTATATTTTTCACATAACTTAAGTAACTTATATCTGGTTGCATAGAACTTTGCAGTTCGAAAAAGCTGACAAATGCAGCTATAAATCCGACCCAGGCACATTGTTGCTTTACGTCTGGAAGATATTAAGATTTCAGATTCAGTTTGACAGTTTTTGCGGTATTTTATCCCGAATTTTTTACTTTAAAAACTCAGGAAAAGTCGGAACAATATTTCTTGGCGTGAATTTTGGGTTTTATATACATATACGCATTAGTTAGGCGTCGATTAACGTATCGTTTGTACGAATCGATGGCCATGTTGCAGCCGTTTGTTCAAAACGACTCAAACCTCCTTTTACCTGCAAAAATACCGTCCGGAACGTTGCTGGACCTTGAATTTTGGTCTAACGGAGTCCTAGGTATGGATATATCTCGAATATATACCCTACCTGTACATTTTGGGCTGTAAACTCGTCCTTTAACGGTGCTGGACCCCCACAAATTATACCTCTTTCCCTTCTAGCTATTCATATAAAAGGATATAAACTCAGTACCTATAGTATGCCTGCCTCAGTGTAGTTCTGGCTTCCATCAGAATACGATCGTATGTTCAAAAAATACTACTCGTTTCTAATTGAAAGTAATTGAAATCGATAACTCAAGTAGTTAATTTTCATGTGTTAAAAATCAGACTCATTTTGCTACATTTGTGAAAGGTTTATGACGATCAACGAAACCAAATTCGTTTCTACTAAAATTTTCAAAAACAATATGAAAACAATTTTTGGAATCAAACCGGAAAGTTTTGCTGAAGAGTGGGCACCAAGCTATAAATGCAAAATGTGTAAACTAAATTTAAGAACATTAAAAAAAGACGAAGAGTGAGTTACCCTAATCCACAAATCCAAAAAAAAAGAAATGTCAACAACATTTAATGCCAAAGGAACATGATCAGGTACCAACAAATACAAGTCCTCTTCGTTTTCTTTGTTCCAAATTGGTAGTTGAGCTCGCAACCTTGCAAAAGGTATTTTTTATCATTTTTTTTTTTAATATTTTAGGTTTGGTTAACGAATTTTAGCTTTACGATCTTTCCATAGATTTTAATGAACAATACCTTAAGCGACGCCTAATTAATGCGACTATCTAAACTGTTGTAAGTGTTGTAGCTGTCCCTCCTTATACCCTCTGCACACTGAGCCCATCCCGTTGGAACGGTGGGAATTTTTGAAATATGTGAAACTCCGATTCACACTGCGACCATCCACCATCCCCCATCCATGAGAAACAGCTGATGCTCATAATTGCGTGCGGAAATTTGTTTACGTCTTTAATTAAAATGAATATTAATAATATTGCAATGGTTGTAAATGTGATTCAACAGCAAAACATATTCTTGACCAAACTAATCATGTTGCTGCACATGGATGATGAGGATGTGGACGAGATATTAGAATTGATATTTGTTTCGAAAAAACTGAAGCGTGGTCATTTGTGACTGCATCTACAAAATTTAATCAATGTTTTAAATACAATATATATGATAGGGCTTTTTAGAAGCGGTTCGGGACATTTTGGGAGAAGGATGTAGCCGAAAACAAAGTTGCTGTTTAATGAAAATTTTATATCGCCATAGCATTGTATACTTTGGGCTGTTTTATGAGTAAAGAATAGACGGAGGGCTGTTAGCCAACAGCGTGTGCAATTTCCTGCATGAGTTTTGCAAAACACTGCTCATAAACAAATTCCCAGAGGATAGTCCACAAACTATCTCACTTCTGAGTTATTGTGCCTGAGAATATTTTGACATCAGATGTTTTGTTGTTGTTTTTTTTTCCATTTTCCTGTCTGTCATTGTTTACAATTTCGTAGTGAATTCCGATTTTTCGTTGTGAATGTCAAATATTTATGGTTGCATTTGACAATTATCGAAAAAATACCGCATAGAAACGTGCGAATTAGGAACATCCCAGATGGATGGCGGAATAACTGGGAAATTTTCGGAACGGCAAAACCTTACGGCCCATCCCAGAAATAGATGGGGGATGGTGGATGGTCGTCAGTGTGAAAAGGCTATTAGTGTAGCTGTGTCAGTGTCCAACTTCCAACTTCTGCCGGAGCTCCATCAAACACATCAGGCACATTAGAATGACTTAGTTGGAGTTGATCTCTTGGTATAGGTCCACTTGGTATCTGCGAAGTTGTATTAGACTCCTCCTGAAAGTGGCAGTCAGGTTCCAAAACATCTATGTCCAAGTCACGAGGATGGGTTTCTGCATGAGCAATCACTGCCGCCGGCTCGTCTTTTGCCTGCTTTATTGGACTCGATAAGCCCGGGCAGGCTTCCTCGAAATCGAAGATGTCTCCATCTTAAACTGAAAGTGGATGTCTTCCGACGATACCCTTAAATTGTATGCGGCGTAGACACGAGGCAGCTACATTGAGGTGGAAGCTGCCAACCCACAATATTACCAATAGTACATCTTGCTGATACTGTAGAACGAGAGGCAGGTGTGGGTATCGACTAACGGTTTCGCGCCAAATCGAAGTATACAGCGTCATGAACAGATAATAAAAATCGTCAAACAATCCAATGCGAGTCTTGTTGTAGTCCAACTTCTGAAGCTCGTTGTGCAGGGTTTTAAAAGTGCCCTGCAGCTCCTCAATCTCCTCTAGCCACACAATGAGCATAAAGTAGTCACTCTCCCAAGTAGAATTCAAATTTTCAGTGTTTAAAAGATTGCCGGTACTTTCCTCTCAGGAAAGTTGCCCTTTATGCAAGCTCTAACTGCAATGTCGTTTGCCGAATTGTTTGTGCACAAATCACGTGGGGGTCACCAATGATGAGCTAGCGAGCTTTTTCACTTGCTGTTGCAATTTTTGTAATGAGTAAGAAGTCATTGGGTTTTGTTAAATACATTTAGTTTATTTATTGGGCGGTAGAAGGGCTGGCAATGATCAATATTAGTTTGTGAAGGTATAACGCGATATGTATGTGCGTATATAGACCGAATATATGCTATTATGTATATGTTACAAAGCGAGAGGAAGTGTAAAAGTATACAATGTCGTTCCTTTCAGGTTCAGGACCAGATCAAGACGAAATAAATCCGAGTGCGATAATGATGACGATCCCTAAAGACCTAATGCAAGCTAGAGAGAGAGCGAAAGAACAGATAGATGCACCATGTGTGCGGTGTGGCTGTGGTGGGGCCCGTCTATTTGTGGGTCGATCGGTGGCACAATCTTCTACGTGAGCGAGGAGCTAGTTTCCAATGTTTATGGAGTAACTAGCGGCCGTGCCACGCTTAACTGTGACACATTGTGGTTGCATGGATGAAAAGTAAGTCGAATAATACGTTAAATATAATTTTAATTTTTGCAAAAAACCACTTCCCGACACTATTTTTCCTCATTATACCCGTACTCAATAAGAGTTAAGGGGTATACTGTATTTGTGGTAAAAGTGGATGTGTGTGTAACACAGAGAAGGAAAATTTTCCAACCCCATAAAGTATATATATTCTTGATCAGCATCAATAGCCGAGTCTCTGTCTGTCTGTCTGTCCGCCCCTCGTTCTCAGAGACTATAAAAGCTAGAGCAACCAAATTTTGTTTCCAGACTCATGTGATATCACACTGAATCAAGTTTCTTTCCAAATTGTGCTACGCCCCCTTCCGCCTGCACAAAGGACGAAAATCTGTGGCAGCCACAATTTTAAAGATACGATAAAACTAAAAACGCACTATCGTAAAGAATGACTATACCTACCAAATAGCCGAATCTGAATCAGATCGGATCATTATTATAGCCAGAACAAAGAAATTAATTTTCAGTTGCTTCCCCCACCTTCTCTGGCGATGCTGTCGATATTCATTCTCTGTCTCGCTCGCACACACTCTGCCCTGTGCAATGCGCGAGCAACCCCTAGCGGAGGAGATGTAGAATCTAAATGGTAGATGTAGAATATCTGTTCTACATGTATAATCTACATTTAAGATGTAGATGTAGTTAACATATGTAGCAAAAAATGTAAAATTACAATTTTTTTTTAATTTTAATCATAAGCTCACAAATTTATATACTGACTGAGCACGGGTATAAAAGTAGAGTCGCGTCCAGAAGCGACTCACACGTTCCTTCTCGTTTAATATCAAAAATGAATCAGAAAAGATATCGCAAAAGGCTCGCAAGAAATAGTTTCGCGAGTTTTTATTTGTTCCCTCCCCATTTTGTCCCAGTAAGAATATTTGTATTTATACCCGTACTCAAAAAGAGTTAAGGGGTATACTGTATTTGTGGTAAAAGTGGATGTGTAACGCAGAGAAGGAACATTTTCCGACCCCATAAAGTATATATATTCTTGATCAGTATCAATAGCCGAGTCGATAGAGCCATGTCTGTCTGTCCGTCCGTCCGTCCGTCCGTCCGTCTGTCTGTCTGTCCGTCTTGATGAGCGCCTAGATCTCAGAGACCTTAAGAGCTAGATCAACCAAATTTTGTTTCCAGACTCATGTGATATCACACTGTTACAAGTGTATTTCAGAATTTCGCCCCGCCCACTTCCGCCTCCACAAAAGACGAAAATCTGTGGCAGCCACAATTTTGAAGATACGATAAAACTAACAACGCAGTATTGTAGAGAATGACCATATCTATCAGATTGCCGAATCTAAATAAGATCGGATCATTATTATAGCCAGAATAAAGAAATTAATTTTCAGTTGCTTCCCCACCTCCTCTGGCGCTGCTGACGCTATTCATTCTCTTTCTCGCTCGCACACACTCTGCCCTGTGCAATACGTGAGCAACCCCTAGCGGAGGAGATGTAGAATCAAATGGTAGATGTAGAATATTTGTTCTAAATGTATTATCTACATTTTACATGTAGATGTAGTTAACAAATGTAGCAAAAATGTAAAATGTAAAATTGAAAATTTTTTTGTTGAATTTCAATCATAAGCTCATAAATTTATATACTGACTGAGTACGGGTATAAAGTAGAGTCGCGACTAGAAGCGACTCACGTTCCTTCTCGTTTTAAATTGTAATGTTAACTTTTTAATGTTGCTATAATAATGTGTAACATATGTATGTTATAGCTAACATAATCTATTTTTTTGCGTTACATTTCTCTGTTCTCGCCTTTCTTTCCTGCGCGTATTGAAAGAACTTCTGGGTTGTGCGGTCGAAGTCGTTGTTCTCTAGAGCAAACTTTGTTTAAATGCATCTGTAAACAATAAGAAATTGTTAAAAATTGAGGAATTATTTATACAAATACACACACTTCTTGGAATCCGTACCACGCCAGGAGTATAACTTCGCCACATCATCGCTTATAATCTGACGCCACGAGCTTCTTATAAACTTGTCAAAGGTTTTTTCATTGTTATTGATTAAATCCTTGATCTTAGAAAAAGTATGAGGTTTTTAAACAAGTGATTTACTCCGAAAATTTACAAATTCATTACCAAGTTCTTAAAAACTGCTGTTCCTTAAAAGAGTCCTCGAAAGCCTCAAAGCTTCCCATTGTAGCCAGAGGAGAAAGTGGCACTATCAACTTCAGGGTATTAACCTCTCCGCACACTCGAGCCTTTATGGAGAAGACTTCACTGCGTAAAGAAATTAACTCAGCCCCTTGACGATCTATTTTTTCCGTTAGCTTCTCAATTTTTTTATTTGTGGCCTTCTGGTTTTCTAAAATCTTATTTAGAAGATCCCTCAGAGGGATTTAACTCAAAATGTTACCTGTTAAATTACTATATTGATTTTGCTTTCCCATATCTTCAAAATTAAATTGTATTGATTATTCATTTTTGCTGTCTAAATTAGTCAATTAAAGGAATGTAAATGAATTTTCCACAATCTTCGAAATAAAATATTTTTCCTGAAATTTGTTTTATTTTATATGTTTTTGTCGAAATTTTGTTCTATTGCTGAGAAAATTCCCAAAAAGGGAAGAGTTTATGGGAAATGTAAAGTAGGACTCAATGCCTTCTACTATTTGACTATGTAACATTGTATTTTTGATTTTAATTATTTTATATATTAAATATTTATGTTCATTCTTTATGAAATCAAAAGAGTTGCGATTTGTTTCACTGAAATACCAATGACTATACGAAATTTTACCATTGGAGTCGTTGAAATTTAGAGTTTTTACCTTGGGCACGACTTTTAGAACACTGCGCTCTACAATTCGGTTGTATAATTGCTCCAATGAGTTGTTCGAATGATTCACCATTTTTTTAAGATGGCCTAGAAAGTTTTCGAATGGAAAGGAGCTTATGGTCTGTAGGGAACCATATTGAATAGTTTGTTGGCTTAAATGTGTTAAGCAATGAAAATTAAAAGTGAGCATTGCGTCCATATAAAAAGAAGGCACTTGACTTACAAAGTCATCAAGCAAGCTGGATGCCAGAGAATTTTTTGTGACAAAATACTCCTTGTGTAGAAGAATTCTCATTCCTAAGCTTAGGAGCAAAAAATTATTATATAAGCCGGTATCTAAAATGCCGTTCAATGCTATTAGTCCAGTATATAATAAAAAAGTTCGAATCTTTCGAGATTATCTAGTGATCTGACATCTCTATTGAACTCCCTGGGTAACAACTTTTTTAGAGAGATTAGTTTATTATTTAGGGAAGCTATGGATTCCCGACTCAAAGAAAATGTATGACCTCTTGGTCTGACTAATGCCACTAGGACCGATTTCATGACGCCAATACAAACTACGTGCATGTAGTCTAGCGGAAACTGATTTACCATATCAATTGGCCAATTTTCAAGAAAAAGTTTGACTTGTATGTTGTGGTGTTCAGGTTGAAGACGATTTCGGAAGCTATCATTAGTTCGTGATGGGTTAACTGATTTCTTGAATATTAGACGATTACTGAACTTTTCTCCTTTCTGATTGCAATAGTTACATGCATAAAACCCAGAGTGATATTTTACACCCAGTATAAAAGCGCAGGCTGGCGCATCGCATATAACTGCTCTCAGAGATATTTTCAAAAACATATCTTGAAAAATCATTCCTTCTTGAATTAGTTCTACTAACTCGCAGACAAATTCTTAAAAATAAACATTATGATCACATGGCTTTGAATTTCCTACATATATCCCAGCAACTAAAACTGACTTTGTTCCATTGACGTTGATCAAAATGGGCCATGTTTGCATTCGAGAACTTCTACAATGCGGAAGACCGTCTACATTAATGTTTAAACTTATATTGGAAGATAAATAAGTATAATTTGTAAGAAAAAAGGCTCTACAATTTGTTTTATTAATTGACGTGGAGTACACTTTAAAGTACGTACATCTCGAGGTAAATCAGGAATTTTTTCTCTCAAAATACAAAGCAAGTCGTTGCCTGCCATATTGCTGATATCATTAGCAGAGAGCCACTTGGCTAACCGATTATTAAAGTCAGTTGAACTTGTATGTTCAGGAAATGGAAGTGCATTACTTTCCGAAAGTAATGAATTGATTTCAAAAAATTGTTCGCAATTATTCGTTTTAACCTCAATCGCCTCTGTAACTTTAACATGTCGAGCCTCGCTGATATATTTTCGGCTTTTTCTTTTGTAAGACATTTTAAAAGCAAGGATTTTTTATATACCGACCTATTGGTAGCAATTGTTATTCAAAATTTTATTATAGGTATATGTTCGGAGCAGCCGCTGGCAACAAGCTCTGTGCGCTAGCTGTCGCTCTTGAATCTAATGCACGCTCGTTCTTAAATATATTGCACGCTCGCTCACTAATCATAGATTATGCTTTGCGGTCCGAGCAAGGCCCGAGTGCATAGCGTTGAGCAGGCAGAGATCTCTTGAGAGCGGACCGGAGTAATATATGTTCAATAACCTTTCGCCAAATAATATATATATAGTCAGCAACCCCCGCCACGAACACACGTCTTGAATTTGTCGCTGCATAATTTGTCGAAGAATAAAGCCAAGTTTTAAGTTTAACGATTTCGCGTTCTAACTCATTTGTGGAATTTATTTAAGCGGTCGGAAAAGCCCGGCAGCTCACAACATTTGGAGGTTCTACCGAGATTTCGTGTATATCGTGGTTTCGTGGGAAACATAAGCATACTCGGCAAGTCAGCAGTTTGATGTATTGTACAAACATTAATTGTGGGCTAGCAGCAGCAATAACGGAATCGGAGCCGCTTGAGTACATATACGCTGCTTGATTCCGTTGCATTTTCGGTCTTCGCTTTCGCCCTCGGTGCTGTACATACATACGTACGGGCGTTCGCCGTTGCTTTCCTAGTTGCAGCTTTCTACCTGCATTCGTTGCCTTTGACCGCACTTGCGCGAGAGTTACCGCCTCCGCGGTTACGCTGCCCCCACCCAAACCCCCGCGGACAATGTCTCACTGAACTATGTCGTTCAACCCAGACATTGTCCGCATCAACACAATCCGCCACGAGCCGCAACTCGAAGATTCCAAGGAAAACATACTCGGACCCAACATCCGGCGAGGAGCTGACTCGGCGGTTTCGTAACTTATATACAAATACATTATGTACAATAGACCCTAAGCTTTGCTGCCTTCAAGTGAGGAATAATTTGAATAAAAGAATATTTGGATTTTGAACTTAAAGGAAGACAGATCGCATTATTAAAACTCCAAGATATTACACCACCAGAAGGGACTGGTAATCAGTCAGATCGCATTATTAAAACTCCAACCTATCTACACCACCAGAAGGGACTGGTAATTCGAGCATCGTTAGAGCTGCGCAGACGGCTCAAGAAACTCTGTTTCGCGGAGAGTTTATCGTGAACTAGACAATCAAATAAATAAACTAAAAACTAAACAAAAATGAGTGATATAAACATCGCGTCTGCCTCGGATGGCACGCCGTCAAGTGGCGCTCCAGTTGGTGAAGTGGTGGCTAGTGCTGATCCAGCTACTAGCCGGATTGCATTCTTGACCCTCAAGACAAGGGCCATCTTCGACCGACTTCAGGCCCTGTGCTCTCAATTGGACGTTGAAAAATTGCGCAGGATTTTCCAGCTATTACTAGCGACTTGCTTGGGCAGTTCGGCACTGCCTTACTTAAAATGAAAAACCTTCTGCAGCGTGAGGTAGGCAAGCACTTAAGGCCTACGCATAGTTCCACTTTTCGGATGAATCCCAACGAAACGCAATCCATAACGTATATGGCCAATCGATCGCGATTGCCGCAGCTGCAGCTGCCCAAGTTCAGCGGAGCCTATACCGAGTGGGAAAGTTTCTATTCAATGTTCATTTGCGATCATGTTTGAGCGGAGCGGCGTTGTACACCATTAGTTCGTTGGAGATAAACCAGGCCAACTATACGACTGCCTTAGATATCCTTAAAAAACGATTTTGTAAAAAACGTCTCATCCTACAGGCACACATCAGAGAGGTATTTGGGCTGGAGCGCGCGGACTCATCGGTTTGCAGGCTGAGGGCGTTTACGGACTCCGTCACCGCACATCTTCGCGCGCTGGAAGCGCTGGCAACAAAGGAGGAGATCGCCGATTGCGTAATCGTTCACGCAGTCGTTCAGAAATTGGACAGGGCGACTCAATCCAAATGGGAAGAAGGCTCCTCGAATCAAGAGCTTCCCTCGTGGGACAAATTGTCTGCCTTTCTGGACAAAAGATGTCGTACCCTGGAAAACGTTGATTACGCCCTGCATGGAAATTCTGGTCAGGTCAGCAAGACAGCAAAGACCGTGAGTACGTACCCTAAAAAGTCATTCGTCGCATCGGCGGGCATTGGTTTTTGTGAGCTATGCCGTGCCCAAGCCATTTGATTTCGCAATGCAAGCGCTTTGAGAAGATGTCTCCGGAGCGCGGCATAAGGAGGCCAAGCGACTGGCACTGTGCATTAACTGCTTGCATAAAGGCCATCAGATGCGAGATTGCCGATCAGGTCCCTGCCGAAGCTGCCAATCAAAGCACCATTCTATGCTTCATTATATGCCATCGCCCGTATCTACGCGGTCTATGGATCAATCTGCCGTTGTTATCCCCAGCATTGCCCAACCTAGTTCGATGGTTGAAGTTTCGCCCAGCGCGCCCAAGTACTCTCGTATCTCGTCTGATGTGGTGCTTCTAGCAACAGCTGTTGTGCTCATCAAGGATATGGCTGGCACGTTTGTACCATGTAGGGCTCTCTTGGATTCTGGGTCCCAAGTGCATTTCGTCACTTCTCGGTTTGTGGAGCAGCTAAAACTTCGCAAAATTAAATCGTTGGCTCAGTCTCAGGCATTGGAGACGTCAGCTTTTCAAAAGAAGGCTATTCAGTCGATCTCGTCCTAAAATCTCGCATCTCGGAGTACGCAACAACCATGAGGGCCGTTGTAGCTCCGCGGATAACAGACCAGCAGCCTAACCAGTCTTTCAACATTGAATCTTGGAGCGTACCGTCGAATATACAGCTTGCTGATCCATCGTTTTTCGTACCACAGCAAATTGATTTGCTCATCGGAGCAGATCTATTTTTATACCCGTACTCAAAAAGAGTTAAGGGGTATACTGTATTTGTGGTAAAAGTGGATGTGTGTAACGCAGAGAAGGAAAATTTTCCGACCCCATAAAGTATATATATTCTTGATCAGTATCAATAGCCGAGTCGATAGAGCCATGTCTGTCTGTCCGTCCGTCCGTCCGTCCGTCTGTCCGTCTGTCCGTCCTGATGAGCGCCTCGTTCTCAGAGACTATTAAAGCTAGAGCAACCAAATTTTGTTTTCAGACTCATGTGATATCACACTGTTACAAGTGTATTTCAAAATTTCGCCAGGCCCTCTTCCGCCTTCACAAAGGACGAAAATCTGTGGCAGCCACAATTTTGAAGATACGAAAAAACTAAAAACGCAGTATCGTAGAGAATGACCATATCTATCAGATTGCCAAATCTGAATCAGATCGAATCATTATTATAGCCAGAACAAAGAAATTAATTTTCAGTTGCTTCCCCCACCTCCTCTGGCGCTGCTGAGGCTACTCATTCTCTTTCTCGCTCGCACACACTCTGCCCTGTGCAATGCGCGAGCAACCCCTAGCGGAGGAGATGTAGAATCTAAATGGTAGATGTAGAATATTTGTTCTAGATGTATTATATACATTTTACATGTAGATTTAGTTAACAAATGTAGCAAAAATATGTAAAATAAAAATTTTTTTTTAAAATTTTTATCATAATCCTATATATTTATATACTGACTGAGTACGGGTATAAAAGTAGAGTCGCGACTAGAAGCGACTCACGTTCCTTCTCGTTTAATTAATTTTTAGGAATGACCCATATTAGTAGAATCTAGATATCCTCATTGGCAAAAAACCGCCTTCTAAAATTTTTTGATGTCAACCCTGTAGTGTTGCCACAGCAACAAAGTTAGCTGTTTGAGAGATTTTACAGTGTGGGTAAATTGACGCTAAAAATTTGCAGACTTTGCGGAATTGTTTTGTTTTGCACAAAATAAATTTCATAATTCTGAATATGGAAATTCCTTACGAAGGTATTTATTAATGTAAATTAATGTATGTATATGTTTTCATTAATGTGTCTTATTGTCCAACTGTGAACTGGTTTTTATGTGCATCTTTATAGACTTGAACTAACAATTGTGTTTGTGTTTTGTAGAGTATAACTTATCACTTAGCACAGTCTAGCAAAAGAGTAAGAACGAGAAGTTACCGACAAAAGTGTCCTTGTTATAATACAATTAACCATTTTTGCTCCTTTTTGCTCCTTTTCACAAAATATTCGTTCATCTAGCAACATATTTTACAAAAATATAACACAATTTTTGTTCAGCGTTCAACTATGCTCAACTATATAACTGAAGTAAATTTTATTTTTGTTAAGCATTGTATAAGCACGTATTGTAATGTAATAAAAATATAAAATTTTTGACAATTATTTAATTAAAAAATTATTTTTACCCACTGTGCCAAATTTAAAAAAAAAAAAACCAAAATTTTGTTTAACTTTTTAAAATACACCAACAAAAATTTTAAGTCAATATCTTAAAAA